>OMKL01063977.1:0-17130 GCA_900302295.1 Parasudis fraserbrunneri | reverse complement strand
GGACGTGGGCTGGGGCTGAGGGCTACACTCCCAAAATAGCAGAGGACAAAGTGCACCACGGGAGGAGCTTCCACCAATTTGTTGAGCTTACAGAGGCCCCCACTGTGCCCCCTGTCTCCTCCTCCATCCCCTCCTCCCTTCACTCCTCTGAACCCCAGCTGCCTTCCTGTCTCCGGATCTGTATCAGACTGCTCTCCTACCTGGATCAGTTTGCGACAGGAGCCTACTTACCTGTGGATCTGAACTTAGCGCTGGGGGATGGGGAGCAGAGGCAGGGAGAAGGAGAAGGAGAGACACTGAATGGAGTAGTAGCTGGTCCAGAGGCAGGCCCTCAACGAGTTCACTCTGTGTCAGAGCCACAGTCCCCCGAGGACACCCAGGGAAGATCCAGGAAAGCCGCTGTCAGCATCTCCACAGTCTGCTCCGAGTCCCACTACAGGTGGATCTGTCTTGTCTATACGGCATTTTATATTTTAGGTATTTAGCAGATGCTCTTATCCATAGTGACTTACAACAAGTGCAAGGTAGATATGTATCACCAACATTGCAAACAGACCAAAAAAAAGGAATGCAGTAGAACAATTGCCAGTGCAGTAGAACAGGAAGAAACATCCCTGTGTCCACTGTAATATTCATGTATCATTAAAAAAAGAAGGTTTAGCCTAAAAATAATAAACACATGCTAGGGATAATACTTTGAGTTAGATGGCGAGGACAAGTCAGTCATAGGATGACATGATGTGTCTATGCTGTATAGCCAATATGCATGGTGGTAGGGCCGAATGATTTGGGGGATATTTGTCAGATATTGCAATTGCGATATGATTCACAATATTAGAGGGAATGATCATTTTTGCTTCATCATTTTCCTTTTATTGAAAAAGTGTTAAAGTGATAATAGTCATGTGTTTTTTGTCTGTGCCAAACCAAAATATTTCCTTAAGTCTGTGGAATACAGTTTGTAGGCCAGGGCTTCTTTGCAACACCACAATGGCACTTTGACACACATTTTACCTTTATCAAATACTATAGCAACTTGTGATTTGGAAATTACACTAAGCCAAATTGCATTTTTGATAACATTTCTATTAATTGTACATGTGATGAGTGGTGGTTAAAAGTGAAATCTGACAAAGGTCAAAGGCTTTCCTTAATTGGGGATAAGAAACAAAATGCCTATCAATATAAATGTCTTTGACGGTAGTCAGAGCTTTTTCCATCCATGTAAGGAAGACTTTGATTAAAAAATTATAATTACAGTATGAATATTGCTGTAGCATACCATATGATATGTGTTTTTCTTTTGTTTGTTTGTTTTTGCTGTGGTCAGGTTTACCTGTGATCATACCATTCTTCACCCTGGAGCTATCCGGGTCATCATGACTCTCCTCCCATCCGTGTTTACTTCAGACGATCCACAGGTACTCTGCCTTTCTAAACTCAGAACAGGTTGCACCAGTTCTTCCAAAACACAGTTTGATTGCCCCGTTTCACTATGCACGTAACAGAATGCAGGTTACTGCATTGCTTCATTTACCAAACGGGTGTTGTAATAGCTAAAAATAGCTACTGTACATTTATAATCTAATCCATGTATTAGACCTTGTTTGGTATGCACTCGATACAATGTGAAAGGACACTGTGGTTTTCAGCACTGTGGTCACAGGAATGTTTTTACATTTATTTTTACCTCAGTATGGGGTCACCCGCCCAAAACAACAACATGTGCTTAGGTGCTGTCGGGCACACAGAAGGCTCCAGTCCTCTGACTGTCTTGGCCAAGACGTGTTGCCAATGCGAGACGAATTCTCAAGTTAAACGGTGTCTGCTCCTCTCCTTGCCCTCCTGTTCCCTCTCTCCCAGCTCTCAATGGAGGTTCAGTTCTCTTTGGCACATCACATCCAGGCCATGGTCAAATCGGAGCGGAACCGGCAGATTATGTGCGAGGGGGGGCTGGTCTCCACTCTGCTGAGCCACTGTGGTAGCCTGCTGCTGGTTCCCGACCACCCGTTACACCTGCCTGTTACACGCATCCTGGAAAAACTCTCTTCCCAGGCCATCACCACGTCAGACCTCAGGTCAGACGACTCACACTTAATCCCCTTTCACACCGCTTTCACCTCCAGGCTACCAGCATCTAGGAATATTTTTAACCCTAAACTAACAGCATTCTTAGCTGGATCTTACATTTCACACCAGAGAATCCTAAACTGGACTTTTTAGCTGGCCCTGCTCTGGAGTAGGGTTAGCCTAGACATTACAAGTTTATAGAATATAATTGTATAGAAGTTAAATTAGACCTTTGGATAAATCCTAGGGCTAAGGGCTACCCTGGGTTAACTGTATTCAATGTGTGAGGTGCACTGTGTACATGAGTACAAACACATAAACAGTGTTTTCTTTCAAAATGGGGATACTCAAAAGAAAAATGATAAATGATAAAATGATACGTTTTTTCATGGATCAAAAGCTTATGGCCTGAGTGGACATCAGTGTCTCCTTCATATTTGCTGTACCCCCAAAAAATTAAAATAATTTAATTCAAAACAAAAACCTTTATTTACATGTGGTTGATGTTCTGTGTTCATCTTCAGGAAGTTCCTCTGTTTAGGTGACCCTCTCATGTGCTTAGCTGACAAAATGAGCATGACCTCACCACCAGAGAGCCATCCACTATGTACCAGCTCCATCTCAAATGGTACAGAGGTTTTTGTGACTACATTTGATTATTGTCTGTTTCTATTTAATTACCTCCATGTGTTGTTTCCTATATTTCATTCAGTTGTGTTATTAGATTTAAACAAGTTCTACTGTCTTTGCTGTGGCATTTTACTCCCTGCGATCCTTTTCATTTGGCTGCTAGCTATGTGGGTGATGGATGAGTTAAATCTTTTATACTGATATTTACTGTCTATTGTAAGTTGCTTTGGATAAGAGTGTCTGCTAAATGCCTTAGATATACTGTAAATGTAAACCCTTTGTGTGATTTGCTTGATGTTCAAATACCACCTCAAGTTTTCAGTCACACATGACATGCCTTCTCCACATCCCCAAGGCCAGGACACAGGAGCAGGAGACTCAGAGGGGGAGATGGGAGGAGGACCTTCCGTGAAGACGCTGAAGCGCTCCTTCAGTCTGCTGAGCTCCCCCAATCCCTGTGGCACCTCCTCTCTGGGATCTCCTCTCCCTCTCCACCAGATCATCAGCCTGGTCTCCATGACCTCCCCGCGCAGCTTCAGACCTCATCGAGTCTCTTCCGCGCCCGCCTTCGTAGAGTTCGACATGAGCGAGAGTGGATACGGGTGAGTCCATTGCAGGGTTTCCCCACAGGTTCTCCGGTGTTGTGGTGGACCAGGCTGTGGTGGCTGGAACACGGTCAAATAGCAGAAATATACACTGTAGACCCTTTTATTCATCAACGTCTTGTAGGCAAAACTCTGCTTCTGCATCTAACATGCGCGCACATCCATTGAGTTGAAAAATTAGCTTTCAAAATGTGAAATATTTAGTGTTGTCTCATTCTCGGCTGCAGTGAGCATTAGAGCTGGATCAGGATCTTTGGTGTTAAATGCCCTTGCAAACCTGGTTAGACTATTATTGCACTATTGCTGTCTTTCCACGGGAAAAACCCCAGGGACATTCTGGATGAAAGCACTTGACTAGGTGAAGGTAACCGAACACACAGACATTTCGTCTGGATTCATGCCCATGCAGACTTCCAGAGCCAAAATGTCATCATTGTTTACAAAGCGTAAAAAGGTCTATTTAATGCAATTTGATTTGGGCAGGGAGTCTATTTGTGGTGGGCCTTTCGGATATAATGTTGGGCAGCCAAAAATGAGTCTTGTAAATGGGAAATACTGGAGTGCTATTCTGGGTTCAGTGGAGTTGTGTTAATTACCTTGGTATTCAGTGACACCTGTAGGTCATGGTGGTTTGAAAATAAATGACACTGTAGCTTATGTGTTGAATAGTTAATAATCTTTCATGTCATGGCATGACTGTCCTGGGGTCACTGGGGCCATGTCCATTACATCAGGATTCAGTTATACCTACTGTACTGTAGGTAATGGTTAGTTAAAAAGTCACGTAATGTCCTGGGAACTCTATAACCTTTCATGTCAGGGTATCTGTTGATGTGTTTGCAGCTGTCTTTTCCTGCCCTCACTGGCGACCGTGAAAGGAGTGAACGCTGATTCAATCTCCACAGGTGGAATAGGAGGAGGTAAGAAAATAATTTGATTTAACATTCAGTTACTTATAAATGATTAAGGATGACCACCACGCTCGGATGACCCACTCTTTGCTAAGGTGTTGTTGAAAGAATAAAAAATGATTTCCACACATTTAGAGCCATGCAGTACTTGATGTTATTCATAGACCGAGAGCTTGGCCAGTACTGCATGGATCGAAGTGTGCGGAAATCTCTTTCATGCTAATGATTTACTGGTGTAAATTAATTTAGTAATAACATAAACAAAAACAAACCCTAAACCTGATATATACCTAACCCTAACCGTAACCCTAACCTTAACCCTAACCCTGTTCTTTTACACTACAGCTCTGATGCTGTATCACACAACATGTGATTTTACGTTTTAAGTGAAACTATGCTCATTTAACTGTAGCTCGATTCCTGGAATGACTGTAACTGTGTTTGTGCTGCACAGCGAATTACCTTTTTTTAAGGACATCAAAGGACAAGTTTTCTAATCTAATCAAATCTGTTTTTCGCTTCCAGACTGTCGTGGTTTCCCCCCTATGGCTGGCCTGTCCTATTCCTGCTGGTTTCAGATCAACAGGTTCAGTTCGGCCTGTGATTCCCACCCTATCCGGCTTCTATCTGTGGTCCGACACATGTCCCGCGCTGAACAACAGTACATCTGTCTGTCCATTTCCTTCTCGGCCTACGACGGATGCCTGGTCGTCTCCACCGAGGAGGAAGCCTTTACATTTCTGGGTGAGAAAGATAAGGATTATGTCAATATTTGCCTTGGGTGCCCCTTGCGTCTATTCTCTTGTTTGGTCATGAGAAATATTTACTTTCTAGGTTAGTGTTTCACTGTCGGTGAAATTGTTGGTTGTCTTCTTATCGTCTGTGTTTGAATCATTCTGCCCTGGAATGAAGTTGAGAGTTAACATGGTAGAAGTCCTACTTTTCTCAGCATGCATGCTTGTTTACTGTCCAGCTGTCAGAAGGTGCAAGGAATGAGCTGACAACCAGTTGGTTGAGAGACAAACTGGGTGGCATGCCTCAGTTTCTATTTAACGACCCCTGAGAAATAATAGAGTTCGGTGGCTACTACACATCTAATGCACGTTAGATGCAGGATGGGGGACGTCTACCATGGTTACAGCTTTATGTGCCCGTTACACAGACGCAGATTAGATCTAGTCCTAGGCCAAACATTTGCAGATCTCCGTTGAGGAACTAGCCTTAATCGCTGTGTATGATACTGGTTGTATGTCTCCTGTTTTCAATGCACAGATTGATTGAATCACTCTATGCTTGCTTGTTGATCAGATATGATGGAACCAGAGCCGCACATCCCCAGTGCTCTGCCTGCCTCCCTGAGGTTCCGCTGCTCCAGTCTCCTGGTCCCAGGTCAGTGGCACCACCTGACTGTGGTCATGGCCAAGGACATGAAGAAGAGCTGCCGGGTCTCCGCCTACCTCAACGGCAAGGCGGTGGGGACAGCCAAGGTACCGTGTGACAACCAGACAGGATCAATGGCTGTTGAAGGACTCCTGATTTGGCAATTATCCATTCATAAAATCTCATTTATTTACACAGGGATAATTTGCTGAGCATGTATGCTCTTTTCTGGCAACACCCTGCCTCACACAGTTACACACACTCACACCTGGGAGGTGACCAGTGCAACCACAGTCTTCTACTTGTAGACACTGGAGCAATTTAGGGTTATGAACCTTACTCAAGGGCACTAAAGTGGAGGTTGCTGTAGGTGGGGTGATTAAGCGATTCCCCAGTGACGATTTTCCCAGCGAGTCTAGGGATTCGAACCGACGACCTTCTGCTTACAATCCCGCTGCTCTTTGCACCATCCCACCCCTTTCTGTATACTATATACAGTATTATATGTTTTCTCTGGCTTTTGGATAGGTTTAGGTGTGTTCACATCACCTGTGGGGTGTGTTTTGCATGGGGATGGGCTATTGAGGACAATCTCAGAGCAGTATTTTAGGAACAAACTACTTAGAATCCCTAATCAAGTAAAAGGCATGTGGTACCCATTTATTCAAATAAAATATTGGACATTTTGTAGATTTAATATTTCGCGTTAAGTGGACAGCAAAAAACACATAGGTAACTTTGGTAAAAAAAGAAACATTTGGGTCGGGAAAGCCCTAGTAAATGTACCTGATTTACCTGGCACAAAGAGTTCATAAGTACACGAAATCATACATTTCTTTATTCCCCGTCAGATGCGATATATCCAGCCATTCCCCGGCCAATATGTCTCCATGGATCCCACAGCTGTGATTGATGTGTGCGCGCTGATCGGGACCCCTTCTCTGTGGAAAGAGCATGCGGCGCTGGTGTGGAGAGTGGGCCCCACGTATCTTTTTGAGGAGGTTTTGAGCCCTGAAGCTGTGGGGGCCATCTACACACAGGGCACCGCTTATCTGGGCAACTTTCTGGCTCTACGCAACACAGGTGAGCCAGTGATCTGATGCGAGAGCTGTCTAATGATATGGTTCATTCAGACTTGTCTTTGTTATGTTGTGTTTTCACAATGTTCACAGTGGTGATCTTAGATAAGTTTGATAAGTCAGAGTGAGGTTTGTATGGTTTTGTTACTTGTCCCAGTACTGTAATTCTAGATCTCTCATTCATTCATAGTTCATTCACATTCAAACCTTGTATCTCCCATTTTCCCATTGAGTTTTTTCTGGTGCCTGTGTGTCTTTTTAAAATTATACAGTGGGTTTTTAATGGGATTTACAGCACCAGTAGTATCACAGAATTTAGTCACCGGTCACCACATAAGTGACAATTTCAATGTTCCATGCAATTCCCACCACCAGAAACCACCAAAATTGGACTTACAAGGGAATACGGGTTTTGAATTTGATACACGTGTTTCGTTGCCATTGTCCCCTCCTGTCCTGCGGTTGCAGTAGTGTGAATCGGCTCTACTGAATCTATCTCTGCTGTCCTTGTATGTGTCCAGGCTGTGAGCCAGATGTTGAGCCTCTGCCCCTCCGGCTGGTCCCTGAGGAGAGGATCTCGTTTGGCATCAACCCCGCCATAGCAGCAGTAACCACGGTGGCACAGATCAGAGAGGATTACAATGAGGTGGACAGCAGACTCATCGCTCAGGAGGTAAAGATGGGTCCATGGTTAGGTCCATATGTTTGATGTTAAAGGGTAAGTTCAGAATTTCTGACACCCAGCCCTATTTCCTACTCAACGATTATGTTTTTGATCAATAAGAGTCCTCTCTCAGTTCAATCCATCCTATCCCTTATACTGGACTCCCAGTACCAGCGAGTTGCCACGAAACTAGTGTGAAGTAATGGGACCGCATACTGGCGGTACCAAAGTGCACCCAAAACATACAGGAGGCTACGACAGTCTGTTGGAGCTAATTTGCATGTTTACAGTGTATCATAACTTCAAAATCAATCAGTCGCCAAATGTTACTTTGTACTGGGTCTATTTCTTTCTAAGTGCCAGGCAGAAAGAACCACTGCGGCGGAGTGATGAAGCGGAAGCGATGATACGGAAGCGAGAGAGAGCCACTGGGTGCTAAGCAAGCCAGTAACTACTTGGATCAACATATCTGGTGAAGCGTATATGTATGGACCAGAATATATGGATGAGGAATTGCAACAAGATCGCTTCCTCACACCAAGTATCACTCTGATGCAGGGGTTTTTCTGGCACTTAGAAAATAGGCCCAGCACCAAGGAAAGGATTCGGTGATAGTTTGATAGTCAAAATTATGATATAAATAGTAGTAGTAGTAGTATCTGTCTAGTAGTAGTAGTAGTAGTCTTCTGTATATTTTGGGTGTACTTTTGTATAGTCAGACCGCGGCCCGGTACTTCCATTCGTTTTGAGGCAACTCGCTGGTACTGGGAGTCCAGTATGAAGGACAGCATGGATTTCGCTTAGAGAGGACATCATTGGTGAGTAGGAAACAGGGCTGGATGCCAGAAATTCTGAACTTACCCTTTAAAGGGATATCATAGCATTTTAAATTGTATGTGTCAAGAGAGATATCTGTTTAAAGTCCGTTATGCCAGTCAGTGTATTTGATTGCAGATGGGGATAACATCTCGGGATAACTCCACTCCAGTGTTCCTGGCTCGAAACATCAGCCAACACCTGAATGGCACAGCTCGCACCATAGGAGCCGCCCTGGTTGGCCATTTTGGTAAGGAGTGCTCCTCAGTAATTCATTATCATCAGGCATCTAGATCAACTGGAATGAAAACTTGAATAAAAAATGAAACTTTCATGGATCGAAGTGTTTGTGCTTTGTATAGTGGGCCTACACTTTAAAGGTGTTTTGCTGTGTTGTGTTGTAGCTAGTTCTTGCAGATATCTTTGGTAAACTTCTGGGTTTTGTCCTTCCAGGTGTGCGTACCTTTACCCCCAGCAGTGCGGCTAATGGTTTCCTGTATGTCGGCGGGCCGGCAGTGATTCTCAGTCTGGTTGCCATGGCGCCAGATGATGGTTCTCTGTATGCAGCAGTAAAGGTTCTTCTCTCTGTGCTGGAGACCAGCCCCGCCATGCAGCAGGAGATGAATCGAATCAAAGGATACAAGGTCTGTCAGATCGTACTGGAATAGGTGGGAGTATTTGCACATACACATAATCAGTTGCTTTGTAGTTACATCCCATGTGTGCAGAAATGTTGTTTGCTGTGTCTCTGAGTGTGTGTGTGAGTGTGTTGTGTGTGTGTTTTTTCTGCTTGTTTGTTTATTTGTTTGTCCGTCCACCAAGATATCTTTACACCCGTTCAAGATAGAACCATGACCCAAAAACTGGAATGCTTAGTGGCACTGTGGGACAAAACTAAATCCATACCTAGAGCACTGTCCTGGCTGTGGTCACTGAGCTACAAGGACTTAGGCACTCATGGGGAACATGGAGTGTTGCAGTTCTCTGACGCCTTGTTTAAACCTTATTTTAATTTGTAATTTTATAATTTAATTTGTAATTTTAATTTGTAATGAATAATCCCGTCTCCCTGTAGTTGCTGGCGTTCCTGTTGAAGATGAAGAGCAGTCTGGTCAGCAGCAGAACCTTCCAACTGGTTCTGTCTCTGTCTGGGTCAGTGGAGCTGGGCTCCGGGTCTGCCTGCCTACGCAACACACCAGCCTTCCAGGACCTGCTGTGCAACCTGGAGGTAGGGCTCCTACGGTACTACTACAGTCAGGTCACGAGTAGGGTTAGACAGAGATATCGCTCAGCTAGTATGATCGGCCCATAGCCTTTTATCAATATATCAGCAAAAGTGTAGCCAATTGAAGCATTCCTAACAATAGCTAAATAAACCTTTAGTGTATTAAAATAAAACGGTGTTTTTGATTTTTTGTTTGAGAAACATGTTAATTGATCTAATATTGCTCTTTTTTTGACTGAACGGCTATTTATGTATGTGAGACAGACATCATGTTCTTTTTTGTTTGAGGGTTAACGCAATCCCAGATTATAGGGAATAAATAATGCATCTATATGGACAAAACTGCCTAGGGAACTCATTATCCTTGTAACAAAGATAACTGTAAAGGAAAAGAACAGGTGGCTTGGTATTTTTCATTCTAAACTGACAGACTCCGAAGGTTAATATATCCCTTTCTAGATACAGTGACACTAGAAACATAGGGTGCATTGTGTCAATTAGGGAAATGTATTAGTGATATTGTAGTGAACTGGCACTAATAAGTCTGTATTTGGGAGACACTGCTGTTGCCCAACCATGTACAGTCATGTGATTTCTTCATAAAAGGTTGAGATGAAAAATATGTGGAGCTATGTCATTGATTTGTAACACTTAACCTTAACTGAATTATAATGGGCTTCCTGTTTTGCAAACGTCATGGTTTGTGTGTCCTTAGCATTTCCTATATAGATGGGCCCACCACAATATCAAACGGGTCAAATACCATTAATAGATTTCCCAAACTGATTGAATAATGAATTAATGATGTTTCTTGTCATGCATGCTGGCAGTCCTTTCCACTGTATCTTGCCTCCCCCTGCTTGCCACCACATTATATAACCTCTCCACTGGAGCTAGCTTGTATACGCTCCACTGGTCTGAGGTGTCTTTTTGGTGCTACACATAACCTAGAACCCTTGGGGAACACTGGCTGTAGGTTTTTCTCATGTTCTAATGTGTTGTTTTCAGGTGTGGCAGAGCACGTCAGATAACCTGGACCTTTCGGTTCTCAATCACTTCGCTGAAATCTTGAAATCTTCGAGGTAATGTTCAGAGTCCTCAGTACAGAATTTACTGAACTGTGTTATCCAGTCAGTGATGGTGTCATAATCCAGTCAGTGATAGTGTCCTAATGCAGTCAGTGATAGTGTCCTAATGCAGTCAGTGATAGTGTTGTAATACAGTCAGTGATAGTGTTCTAATGCAGTCAGTGATAGTGTTCTAATGCAGTCAGTGATAGTGTCCTAATGCAGTCAGTGATAGTGTTCTAATGCAGTCAGTGATAGTGTTCTAATGCAGTCAGTGATAGTGTTCTAATGCAGTCAGTGATAGTGTTCTAATGCAGTCAGTGATAGTGTTCTAATGCAGTCAGTGATAGTGTTCTAATGCAGTCAGTGATAGTGTTCTAATGCAGTCAGTGATAGTGTCCTAATGCAGTCAGTGATAGTGTTCTAATGCAGTCAGTGATAGTGTTCTAATGCAGTCAGTGATAGTGTTCTAATGCAGTCAGTGATAGTGTCCTAATGCAGTCAGTGATAGTGTCCTAATGCAGTCAGTGATAGTGTCCTAATGCAGTCACTGATGGTGTCCTAATGCAGTCAGTGAGTCTTAATGCTGGAAGTGTTCCCCTGCTTCTATTTAGATATGAACATAACAAAAAAAAAACATTATCCAGGATCTATCGGATTAGAATTTATAGAACCATTTTGGAAATTTAATGAGGCTGGAAACTGGTTCTCGTACTGACTGTGAACAGAAGACGTTGCACAAGTAGCTTAACATAGCATCTGGACTGAAACACCTGAGACACTCCCGGTTCCAGACAGTCGTGGCTTTCTAGCTTAGCTGAAGTGCATCCCAAACTGTACAAATGGGTTCTTAATCTACAAGTCAGAAAAATTTAATTTCAGTATCAGAATGGTACAATGGGACAGAAAGAAAGAACCGTATTCTGTCAAAATCTATACATCTTTCCATTGGGTTGAATGGAATCTGTGGCTAACACCTGGAATCTAGTCTCCTAAAATGGGGTTGATGAGTGGTAAGCCTTGTGAAACCCACATGACACATTCCAGGAAATGAAACTTAATTGAGTCATCTCTCTTTATGAAATGTCTCTGGTCTGGTTATCAGTAGTACCATGCTGTATCTGCACTGGGCTTACTACATGAGTATGGTACTGTATCATCATTCTGACCACAGAGATCTGACATCTCACCAAGGTCACCACTCCAGCCCGTACTTGGAGCCAGACCCTGAATTGCTAGTCCCATTTTGTGATTGAAGTGAAACAAAATGCAATTCAGTCTAGGTATCAGGCAAACTCCAGCCCCATCGCTGCTGTAAAATAAAAACACCCACCATGCGAAAACACTGAGAGGCAATTGTCCTGATATGACCGGAGACAGGGTAATGCGTAGCATAATTACAGTCCGTGCACTCACATGACATAACCAGTCTGTAACATGCTGGAGAGGGTAAACAAGAGAGGTCCTTGTTCAGGTTTGAGGAGACGGATGTCATCCACTGCCTCATTCACAGCGCCTTGTCATCAATATCACTGGAATGTACACTATCAGTCAATGCATTGTACCACAGAATCAGTCACAGAGTCTGGAGAGAGGAGCATGACTGAGCGAGAGCTGGGATTTGCTGGATTAGATTTTCTGTCTGTGGGAACAGATTGTGATTGATATTCATGCTCTGTTTTTCTCTGGCTGTCTTTCTGTGTGTGTGTGCGCCCCTCTCTTGCTATTTATTTATTTATTTATTGACTGACCATTATTTCTGATACATCTGTTTTTGTGGACAAATGTTGTAATGGTCAAAAGAAACATTTTAGTGCACATTTTGTTTTATATTTTAATGAATGAATGAATTAATATAAATCTCTCTCTCTCTCTCTCTCTCCCCCCCGTCCATCCTCAGTGATGAGAGAGGGAATGCAGAAGTTATGCACAGTCTGGGCCTGCTACCTAAACTGCTCTTCCTCCTCTCTGACCCCACGGTGACCTTTAGGAAGGTCAAGGTCATCGTCTGCATTATCACGCGCCTTCTGAAAGGCCACTTCACCACTCTGGACACATGCAGGTATGCTCACAAGCAGGGCTGTAGTGGAGGGGAAACCCATATCAACTCAGTGTACACACCTTTTATATTTTGTGAAATAAGAGTTTACCCAACTTTTTAAGCTGATGTAAAACTTTATGATTGAAATTCGTAGTATAGATTATGGTAGGTACCCTCAGATTGATGCAGGTTATACATGAAAATAGGGTCTTTTGGAGGAAATAAAACAAAATAATACTATTCTGAAAAATAGTATCTGTTTTACTGCCCATGAAGGCTACTGTAGTTACACTGAGATGCTGAAATGTAGCGTTTCTCCAGCTCTGAGGCGGGGACCTGTGCTAGACTCTGAGATGTAGCTGAGCACTTCCTGGTCTGGTGGACATATAGATATGGGATGTTTTCTAGTTGTAACTGGAATGTAAACTGGGTGGTAGTTTGAATGAAAGCAGGACGTAGAGGTGTCGCTACTATTGTTTGCTGGTCCCCGAGACAAAAACAGATAACTGTTTGGAGGTCCTTGAGTCTGAAAGGAATCTGCTCTAATGCATTCTGCCATGTTATTATTTCTACAAAATACCGGGAAAGCTTCACTGTGTACTTTAAATGTTTGTTTGTGTTTGGTCAGACTTGGACTCTACCTGGTCTACACGCTACCCCCTCACAGCAGTGGGGGTGAAAGCTCAGGGATTCCTGACAGCTGTCCGACGGGGGATCCAACAGGTACACCCTACAACACATGGACACACCGTAGATCTATTAATACAGTGGTGCTCGTTGTAGAATTACCCTGTCCTATGCCTCTATCCTGCATTAGCACTGCATAAGCCTATTGTTGATCATATGATGGTAAATCGAAACTGTACATCAAAATTGGGATATTGTCGCATAAAACAGTTTTCTCTCAATCACCTGGTTGCTAGACAATTATTTGTGCTTTCTGGCAGCTGGAAAGAGAATTTTATTTACAAAGTTCCAAATAATTCCCTTTGTGGGTGGAGAGAAGGAGCAGCAGTAGTGCAGTGGCATGCTGTAAAACTGGGAGTTCTTCAGTGGCTACGTCTATATAACCAAACTTGATACAAAATGACTTCTGTTATGAATGATCACTTGACAAAATCAACTGAATTATCATTTGCCAATTTTAGTGAACCATATGTGTCTTTTGTCCATCAGTCCAGAACTCGGGTCCGGCGAGTCTAGTTTGGATCCGGAACCAGCTGTTGCTCTCTCTCTGTGAACTCCTCAACTCAGATAGTCCCTTGACCATAGAGTGAGTAGCCTTGACATCGCTTTGACTGATAAACCCTTCACAGGGGCCAGGGGAACAATACCTTTACTACTCAATGCTTTTCCTTAGTATCAAAAATAGACATGTAAAAAAAAAAAATGACATGTAAAATTTTTATTTTATGTATTTTTGTGCCAAAATGCTGTGGCAGTGTGATTAGTATTTGCTGTTGTCAAATTTTCATGTTTCAACATTTTTTGTTTACATGGTCATTTATGTGCGGATCATATTCCATGACCCTATGGGCCGTGAAACAAATACAAATAATTTAAATTAAATTAAATAAAAACATTTGTAATTTTTTTTTAATAGTAAATTGACCATGAGAAGAATACCCCTGCACACTTGAACACAAGGTAACAGGTGCATCGGAGAGAAACCACTTAGGAAAAAAGGAAAAGATCCTGCACACTGTCTGGACCTGAGGAAGATACTTCGGGATCCAAAAGTTGTCTGTCCCACAAATAGAAAACATTCTATTTGCAAGCTCAAGACAGTGTGCAGGATCTATTTGAAAGCACAGTAAGAAGTGCTTTCTCAATTTTCAGAAAGAAGTTTTCCTCAATTCCTGAAAACATTACCTTTGCAGGATAAAAGGTTTTCATTCGATAGGCTTGGTATTAACTATGTCATGGTCTTGGTCTTGTTTCTTCACCAGCCAGCAGAATGCCTTGTTCCAGACGCTGGGCAGCGATTGGTTCCTGCTCTTTCTCCATCCTCACCTCCACCCCTCTACCCTGCAGCTAGGGCTCCTCCTACTCACACACCTCCTAGCCAATCAGAGCCAACAGAATCTGTTCAGAGAGGGTGTGTCTCCAGGAACACTCATTGAAGGCATGGAGGAGCCCTCTGTTGTTCTGGGTATGTGTAGTCTTGTAATTGTAAAAAAACATATATTATTCACCGCTCTTTGTGTACAGTATTACCAATACATGAATGTGTGTGTGGAGGGGAGGCAATAACGCAATGAATCTTGAATCTATTTAATTGGACGTTCATTCCACAGTAAAAGTTCCTTCTTCTACTTTTGTCCCCTTCACCAGACAACCTACGGGCCCATTCATGGTCGTATGAATGCCTGACCTCCATGTGTCCTGGCTTTGAAGTCCTGCAAGAGCTGCTGGTCAGCCTGCCTCACCTGCCTGAGGTTTACGGAGCGCTGGCTGCCCTGCTGCTGGGGAAGAAGGCCAGGCACGCCGCTGAAGGACAGGTAGGGATCTGTTAGGACGACTGCTTTTGAATAGTATACCTCAATTTGTTTGTAAGAATGGTGTAAATTATATGCAATCAAAGGGCATAACTTTTTTGATTAAATGTGAACAACTTTGAGACACCTATCATGGCTGGAAATACCTGTCTGCATTCTATTGCTTTGATACATTGTAATATTAGAACTTCTTGCAAAGTTACAAAGATGCTTTACTGTAGGTTTAGCCGAATGTTTAAACGACTAGCAAGTTAGGAAGATGTGGGCTACAGTTGATCAGTGCGCATGCCGAGCCATATTGTACCTGAATGCTATGAGTGGTGCTCACATGCCTATGCAGACGCATGCCGTGGTCCGCTATTGCGTCATTTTAGTCCACGCGGACCCTAGCGTAGTCCGGTCTATAGTAGTCTGGTCTATAGTAGTCTGGACTATGATTGAGCCTTTAGACAGGTGTCTCCAAAAGGTAACCTTTCATTAAATGACGTGTGAACTTTTGTTGTGTATTGCTTGTCAGGAAATTCATACTGCATACTGCCTCCTAAATACTATACAGGAAAAATACACAATAATTAACACTAAATTAATCTCAATCATTTCACAATGCAACATAAGCATCTGTTATCATCTTAGTCTGTGGTCATGTATGGTGTATTCTGCTTACTGGCTCATTTTAGTAAACTCAAAATGTCTAAATAGTAGGAAGTATAAACTTTCAGACGCAGCCACTATTATAGTCATAAGTCATTGTGTTCTTCATCATCATCATCATCATCATCATCATCATCATCATCATGATAATCATCACGTCGCTGTTGTTGTCGTCATCATCATTAGCATCATGCTCCTCTCATTTTGTGTCATCAGCAGGTGAATTTGGATGAGGTCTTACAGTCAGTGATTGACAGCCAAGCAGACACGCCCACTCGCCAGCTGTGTCCTGAGGCTGCAGCCATCCTGCTGGAACTGGTCAAAGTCATCATCACTAAAGTAAGAAACCAGTGGTATAGTAGGGGTAGAGGAAATGGGTGAACTGCCACCCTATTTAATGGTAATAAGGCTGAAAGGCAAGTGTCATGTTGTAAGTAGACAAAGCGGTAGGTATATTCCAAATACATTTGTGTTCCTGGGACTACTATAGTTGACGAAACCATCAATAAGAATGTTTTATCCACAAGTCTTGAATGGGGGAAATCATAACAGTTTCTCATCACTATAAAATGTTGTAATTGAGTACCTCATATGATATAACAATGTTTTCAAACTTTAATATCTGAAAATGGTAAGTTAGAGTGTTGTGTACATTCATAGTTAAAGACAGTAGAGGTTGAGTACTTTCTTGTGATGTATCACATTCACACTCCAAGTGATTTGGATTGACTGCACAACTGCAGATACATGGGCTGTCCAAAACATTTAAAAATTGAGTTATATAGTTATTCAGTGCAAGGGTTCAATTTATAATGCCATTTTTTTCCCCATCTTCTCTTCTTGCTCTATCAGCCTATTCCTTCTTTGAAGAGATGGACAGCCTGTGATGCATCATGGGAGTTGAAGTTCCCAGGCAGCGTGATGCAGTTCCTGTGCCTGCTCCACAGCCTGCATCCCAGAGAGCCGCTCTGGGTGTCTCCAGAGTTCCTCCACACGCTGGCTAGAGTTGTCTTCCCTGTGGACAGCTCAGAGGTAGGGCTGGGTGATATGAGACAAAATAAATATCACAATATTTAGAAGGACTTTTGTCCTTCTGTCTGTCTGTCTGTCTGTCAGTCAATCGATTGATCGGCAGTGTCACTGTGTTTCGTGCATTGCTGTTGGGAGGGTTTTCTCTTGTTCAGCCCAACTCTCAACTTTTCCATGGACAGTGCAGGTTTAAATCCAGCCTTAGTGTATTCACAACATCCTACCAGTTCTCCTCCTCCTTGGTTCCTATCCACTGCTTGTCTCTGATCCTCAGGGCAGTGTAGAGATGGGTCTGGAGAGTGAGGAGGACAAGGAGGAGGAGGAGGATGAGGTAGAGAAGGAGGAGGAGGAAGAGGAGGTGGTGGTGCCCAGGTGTCATCCAACCAGGAAGCAGGTGTGTGACTTCATCCGAATCCTGATGATGGACAGCGTGCTCAACGTCCCTCCTGACAACAACACACACC
>OMKL01063976.1:0-24890 GCA_900302295.1 Parasudis fraserbrunneri | reverse complement strand
GATACTACAGTGACTGAACTCTGTTGCCAATACTCATGTACCGTGTTTACTTTCAGCAATACTCATTACTGTCTACCTACCCATATGTACCACTCATACTGTACATAGTGTTCATAGTGTATATACCTCCTATAGTGTATCCATATCATGCTACTGTATATATTGTTTATACTATTTACTCTGTCCACACTGTCAGTATATTGTATTTATCCTATATCATAGCTTAGTACATATCCTAGCCTCTTCCCTTACATGCATATTCACACACACACACACACACACACACACACACACACACACACATATATATAATTATATTTAGATGCATATATACCACTGCACTTTAAATAGTACTGCTTCTTGCACTCTAGTTAGATACCACCTTAGTTTCGTTATATTGTACCTGTACTGTATAATGACAATAAAGAGAATCTAATCTAATCTAATCTAATCTAATATACAGACACATATACAGGAGTGATTGCAATGCCCCTTCACAGCACTCTGCACACGCAAGTGCAATAATACACCCAGTGAAATGATGAAAGGAAAAATGAAAAAGGGGACGTGAATAAGTAACTTCACGTGACTCACGTTCATCATCACAACAAGCATGATTGGAAAGACGTCACTTGAGAAGAGATGCGTAAACACAGACATAGGATCCATGTTTTACTATCCTGATCGTGTCGGGAAATTAATTAAAATGAGATAGCCTAGACTAATTACAACTACTAATATTATATGTCACAAAATTATAAATTTATCGTACATTATTGGACTTTTGGCATTATTAATTGAACAATGTACAGTGGGTTAAATGATCGTACAAATAAAAAAAATCTGTTGGCTTTATCGTTTATTTACTGTCTGACATCCCTGAGAAGGACTGCAGTGAAGAGAGAGCCTCTGATGCTCATGAAATAACTATAGTGAGAGCCAGAGTCAGAAAGATCCTCCATGGTGCCAGTAGATAGCTGTTGGATTTTTCTTTTTTTTCTTTTGTGAACTGTTATTTTATTTTCACTCATAAAGAAAACAGGTAGGGTCAAAAGATGTTTGCATGGATAAAAACAGCAAGAAAACGGGACAAAAGAAAAGAAAAAAGTAAATGAATAATAAGCATTGATAGATGGATGGATGCACATAACTGCATACACATGATATTTGTATGTATGCAGAATATAACATACATGTAATTGCACATAAACACATCTATTTATAAACATTCTGTCTGAAAATCAACAATCGATATTGTAAGGAGCATAGGTCTCTCGACCCTTAGATATGGAACTGTTTGACAATAATAAAACTGCTGGTAGGGTCAGTAGAATCTAATTATGTATGTTGCTAACAAACCAAATATTAACAGCTATTGTTGTTAAATGATGGACATCTAATTTTAGAATGGAATGTGTATATATACAAAAACATCTAAATACACATTATGTAACTGTACAATATACATAGATATGTACCTACATACATATACATATGGTAAATATTGAACTTATACACATATAATCTGCACATACACATATACATATATACACATATAATCTGCACATACACATATACATATACACACATACAATACACATAATCACATACGCAATTATAATGTGTGCATATTACAATGAGAGTTGAACAAATGTACACACAAACAAACATACATATGTTGCTGATGCTGGATTTTGATACAGGTGTGATCACATCTGACATCTATAATCAAACAGCAGGTGAAGGGAGTAGAATCACCAGATAAGCAGTGGAGGAAGAAAAATACATTGCTCAAGAGTATAGTGTTCATTTTGGCAGCTATTTTTATATTTAGTCTTAGTCCTGTGTCAAATGTCCTTGTTAGTTTTTATCTATTTTGTTCAACCTCATCCTGTTTTTATTTAGTTTTAGTAGACTAAAAGTCTGAGCATTTTAGTCTCACCTTAGTCAATGAAAACTAACAATTTTCGTCTAGTTTTAGTCAATGAAAACTGTTGACATTTTAATCTTTTTTTGTCATCAGATTATATTGAACATTTTAGTCAATCTAGACTAGCCAAATGATGAAAACATTACCGTTGCACCTCATTTTCAGCTCCTTCACAATTTTCACAACAATTTGCTAGCCTAGCTTAATGAGTTCTGTTTGGCTATAGTATAAAACACAGCCTACAATGTAAACGCCACAGCCATAGTAGTTGGCCTAATATAGCTAAAAGAAACAACCTAACATTTTTGTTAACTTACCTCAATTTCATTTAGATATGATTGTCCATCCAGTTTCTCATAATATTTTTTATTTTATTTTATTTAGCCTTTATTTTACCAGTAAGTCCCATTGAGATTCAAAATCTCGTTTCCAAGGGAGACCTGGTCAAACTTGTCAGCAGAGGTTACACACTGAACACATAAAATAAACCACACAGTAGACATACAAAGTGGTAAAATATATAGCTTACAGTAAAAATGTCATCAATCATAAGCCACAATCAGAAACAGGAGCACACATCTTGCATACGATTGCCAATGATTTGTTTGAACTGATTTAAAGGAACAAAGTGATCAAGCTGGAGCTTTGATTGAAGATTGTTCCAGGACCAGGGTGCAAAGTAATCAAATGCCTTTTCACCAAAGACAGTTCTGACTCTGGGGACTTTTGCCTTTTCACTTTCTCACTACGCAGGACTGTGATCTTAAGCTATAGGCACTGGTGGATATTTGGAGAGTGGTCAAGTAAGAGGGCAGTTTACCAATGATGGCTTTGTAAATAAAAATATACCAGTTTATTAATCTTCTGATGGCTAATGAGTTCCAGTGTAGTTTCTGATACAGAACGCAGTGGTGAGTTAGTGGTAGAAGATTAGTAATACAATGTAAAGCTTAGTGGTAAAGTGAATCAAACTCCCTGGTACTTATAGCTTGTAACATGTTTGATATGTGTGTTATTCGCTGCTGTAAAGGGCTGAGGTGTTGGAGTAAGGGACCTTGTGTGAGAAAATGTCATAACCTTAGTCTTGTCAGCATTCAACACAAGTTGGAGCTGGGTTAAGTTTTCCTGCAAGGTGTTAAAAGCAGTCTGGAGTTTAGATAGGGCACTATCTAGCAAGAGGACAGTAGAGTACAAGACAGTTTTATCCATGTAAAAATGAGCTTTTGTGTCAACTATTCCATCATCAAGGTTATTTATGTAAATACTGAAGAGGACAGGAGCCAAGATCGAGCCCTGAGGTTATTTACATAATAAAAATAAAAAAAGGATTTCAGACCATCAACGAGAACACACTGCATCTTGTTTGAAAGATATACCAGCCAACTACACCAGAGCTCAGCCCAATATCATAGAGTCTGTTGAGGAGAGTTTGATGATCAACAGTATCAAATGCCTTGGACAGGTCAACAAAGAGGCAAGCACAGTGTTGTTTACTGCCCAAGGCACTTGTCACATCATTGACAATGTTCATGATTGCAGATGTGGTACTGTGGCCCACTAAACTATTTCAGCCGGGAGTTTATGAGGCTCTCAAGGGTATTTGCTAGGACTGATCATTTGGAAATATGTCTGTAATTATTTAAGTTTATCTGCCCAAAACAATGGTCACATAATCGATAGTCACACACAGTAGACCACAGCATTCCATCGTCAAGCTAAGCGATTATGACTGAAGAAGTCCAGCTGTCTTTGAAGGTATTGATTTCCTCCAGTTCTCTGATAGGATAGCCAAAGACTCAGTGCTGCCAGGTCGTTTGCCTCAGTCGTTGTGAATGCTGAGAAGTCTAGCGTGACGACTCTGGCAGAAGATGCTTTCGCCTGATTTGATGGAGGCCACAAAGGGAGGTTGAAAGACAGGTCACTGGGTGCATGGGTACAGGACAGAACAAAGATAGTCACGAGCCCACAGAACCTGCCTGGTGAGAACAGAACATTAAGCATGATGAAAGTATTTTCCTACAGTACAGGAGGGAGGGAGCGGGCCCATTTCCAGTTGTGAAACTTAATTAAAAATATTACCTTGAATCTATACAGTATCTATAGGCTAATGTCACATCTATATCACAGTGTTTTCTTCAAACAGATGAAGTTGAAATACTTTATCTAAACAAGTATAAGCTGAAAATTAACCCACAGTACCAATGTATGACATGGTGAGATGCAAAGCATTCATCATGACATTAAAGCTGGGGTTGGCAATGTAGGAGAAACCAGCGAAATTTACGAGATTTTTAAAGTAGCCAACTGAAAAAATCCCACCCCCTCCCTTCAAGCCTCCCTCCAAAGCCACTCCCCCAAGAGACATGAACATGCACCACCTGACTACTGCTGGAGGCAACAGGAGAAGAGCACAGCACAACGTTGTCATCGATATCCAACTACCTCTGCGTCTAATTCACATGTAAGAAAACACCTAACATTATTATAATGAATGTAAACAATGAACATGGCTATTTTTAGTGCTCACAGCTGTCAAGCTAGCATGTTGTTTTGGGTTTTGGTTCTTGGCTATAGCTAGCAACAGCTGGCTGTGGTAATGTTAGATATCAGGCAAAGCTAAAAACATCAACAATCTTGATGATACTACACAGCCAAAGTTTATTTTGAATTTGCAGCGCATTTCATCCATAATGTTTACCGACAAAACAGCTGCGATAACGTTACCGAGCTACCTGCCGATTTGTTCTGTTACCATCAGTGACACATTGACAAACATGAATTTTGTATTGGACTCATAACATATTGTTTTTCATGTTAGAGCTTACACAATGAGAACATTGTTGGCTCATAATCACATCAGAGGTCAGGAGGAGCAGATGTTCTTGGACAAGATGACATGTCGAGTTGAAGATCTGCAAGCTCAAAGGATTGCAGATGAGCAAGTAATGTATCGTAGCACATTACTTTTTATGTTTTTCTGACATCAGCACCACCAATAACTACAACTCTTTGTCTTAGTCTGTGGATATGATGGTCAGTGACTTCTCTGTTTTTATGTTGACCTGGCATGAACCGTGGACACACAAGACAATAAAGCTCTGTTCAATAAAAAATAAAAAAATAAATCTAATCATGATGGTGATCTATAGCTTTACAGGCCAGAATTCGAGGACTGAGCTTGGAACAATCGCACCACGTGCTGGGGCTGTGTCTGACAAGTGACCCAAGCCTGATCTTTGATATTCTCCACTTGACATCAGCAGATGCTCCTCCACTGGGCCCCCCTGGTACAGGTCAACCCACTATGTACGTGACCGTAACCCAGATCCACATGGACAATATCCCTAGTAGGGTGTAAGCTGCAATAGTACTATGTCAGGCAATAATTTACGTTGTGCAATGCCAATAGTCACTGAGGATGAACATATGAACGTAGCAGATTAGAGATTTGTTTTCTTGTTCTGCATAATCTGTTCATTTGTTTGAATAAATGCCTTTTCTTTACACTTACAGCATAAACCATTCAAGCCATTACATTTATTATCTCTGTACATGCTGCACAAATAATGACAACAAAATGTGTTATGGATGTCCTTTTATACAGGAATTCACAGGAATTTCATTGCAAAAAAGTGTCCAGAAAAACACTGTAAAATTGTTTGAATTTTTCTGTAAACATGGTTCACAGCAAATTACTATGGGCATATTACAACACTCTTTTCAATGAAAAGAAAAGAGAAACAGTAAATTATCAGAGAATTAAGATTTGCAGTTCATTACTGGCAACCCGAGTTGCAAGGGAATTGCTGTGATTTGTTAAATAATATAGCTGTGTAATCACAGGAAATTAATGTGAAATATTTCACAGTTCTTTACTGTGAACATGAGTTGCTATAAAGTGCTGTGAAATGTATATTTACATTGCTTTACTGTCATTTGACTTGCTGATAAAGTATTGTAATAATATTGCAAATGATTTTGTTGTGTAAATGCAGCATATATACGATATGTGGATGTCATTATAATGTCATTATAATGAAACTTGCAGTTTTCTGTTTTAGTAAGATGCTTTATTTCTCTAGCATTGTGCTGAATGATTACAGAATGTTGTGATACTGTATGGCTCACATTGAGAAGAGAGAGCACTCCTTGCCATGTATGCTGTGTTGTGCTCCATTCCACACTTACAATTGCAAACAAAAGAAAACAAAAAAACGTGACATGTGATTTACATTATTCCACATTTTAATGTCACGATATCGACGGAAAGGTGCAAAAATGTCCAAAAACAGTGCCGTTTGGGGTTGCAATGCCTCATGTGAGCGATGTAGCTCGTCACCAATAACAGCGATAGATTAAACTGGTCATACAGAATTACCTACAAATCAACAGCAAACATTAAATTGTAATTGTCACACAATGTCAGTAAAGTTAAAGATCCATGGAAAGGGCATTTATGGCACCGCAAGCTTCCGCGATTTGACGTATTTCCAAATGCAATAGACTTTTGGGGTGGGGCAGAAGGCAGATCTGATTGACATCTTAAAGTATTGAACATTGGAAGGTGAGGTTCAACATTTAAATGTTTTGGGGGGTTCACCCTCATGCACAGAGAGACATCACTTATGGGGTTGGTACATTTTCCAGGAAGAGAAGAGGACAATTTATTTAATTTCATTGAGAAGAATATTATTTTTGTGAATTTTTTGGCACTTGTAGTGATAAATAGATGAGAACTAGGTGCAGACAAAAGGGGTGAAATGGTCTTTTACTTTCCTACATCTGTTACAATATGAGTAGGTACAGAACTGATCCACTAGTAGATAAGAGGGAATTAGTGATGCACAGATCAGCTTTTCTTTTTCAATCCACACCTGCATGACCCATTTCAACAGCCAATCTAAACCCACCCAGCATGGCATCAAACAGATAAACAGTGATCCCCACCTGACCCAAATATTTACATATTTAAAAGCAATTGAAATGGATGCAGGCCATGTCCCAAAGTTTCTTGTGGTTACATTTATTGAAGGGATGCTTCATTTGGAATTACATTTCAGTATTTCTACCCTTGATCTGCATAGGAAGATAAATGAGAACAGAATGATAGGTGTAATGTTAGGTAGGCTGGCTAACATTTGCCAAACATGGCTTGTGATCTTCTAGAACAGAAGCTAAGAACTAGCAGACATCTCAACTTCATTCTACCAACATTGGCTTGTAGGTTGTTATTCTGCAAAAGAAGACATTTTCCAAAGATTTTATTTTTCAATTGGTTTTTGAGTAATGCGCTCTCCAGAAAAATGCTAAGCAATAACATTGTTAAATTGTTTTGCCTTACATGGTTGAAAGAATTTGATGGATATCTATTGGCAAGCAAGCTACCAAAAGTATGTATGTCTTACTACTCTGAAAGAAAAAGGGTACTATTATGTGCGACTGGATGTAATACTGTAAACCTACTGTACTACCCCCTTCCTGTTCTCGCGTCCCCTTTGCTCTTCACAGAGATGGCTGGGAATACTACTGCAAACTTTCTAAACTCACATCTAAGGCAATGTACACAATTTGTATAAAACACATACAATGTACTTCCATTGGGTATTTCTGCTTTTACATTGGTACATGTTGTATATATTGTACTTCTTCCACCAATGGAAACTTCTTTCAACCTCTAATCCCTGCATCAAATCATTCTGTATTGAGGTGCTATTAAAAACGTGGTGAGGTTGTCACCTGGATGAATATCCAAAAGCTGAATCATATCTCCTATCCCAATCTGTCTGACTGTGGTGTAAACAAGCCTTCCAGGTATCATTTGGGTGGGGGGTTTTGGCTCAATGAAGATGTTTCCATTTAATAAGTGGAGGAAAATGGTTCCACATTGTTTTTTTTGCCTAAATAAATAAGACCCACACAGATGCCTTTCTCCAGGCACCCTCTGACAGTGGTTGCCAAGTAACGGCAGGCGCTTCATGCCAAACTGTGAGCCACGGGCTAAAGTGTGAGTCATTAAAACTCATGTAAAATATCCACATACACAATATAACACACGTGGACCCCTGAAAAAGAACAATCATATTTGTGGGTTTTAAAGGGAAATACATTTTCACCACTGTCTGATCAATGGTAAAAGGGATCTCCTGCTGTGCCAAAATAACCACCCAAGACAACCTACCAAATCCCTTGACATATGGAAATGTATCTGAAATATCATAGCCAATGATTTTGGTCAACATGGGATGCATTTAACATAAAGGATTAGTGAATTAGTTATTTTGTCGCTTCTCATAAAAATGTATCCTGTGTTATGGCTCTCTTAGGTCACAACAAGGCCAGTGCTCAAATGTTCACCAAAAGCCTCCAAGCTTCTAGCCCAGTATTCAGCAGAAGCTTTTGATGCTATGCCATGATCAAAGGCTTTTCAAACTCCTCTTTTTTAAAGGTGTGTATACTTTCGCCACCTTCGCAAAGACAACTGTGTCTGCAGGGATAAATATGTGAAAACGCTGAGATGCTCTTGACGCACACTCACACCACTAGCACTAATGAGAGTTGTGTCGTGTTGCATTGACCGGCCGCACACAATAGAGCAGCATTAAGCTCAAGAGAGCGAAGATGGGTATTGTGGAGACAAGAGGTCTGGACGCTTGCAAGCAATGGTGGTCTTTAGCCTTTGATGTGCTAGAGTAGGACACACTGGTCTAATCATGGTAGATAAGCAAGAGGAGAGAGGACATATTTGTGTGCAAAAGCTCTTCCAAAGCCAGAGGCAGAGAGCCCAATGTCTACAACTTTTTCTGTTTGTTTGTTTTATTTGGCAATGTGTGTAAAATAGAGGAGTAAAACAGATCTATATTCCAATTTGCAATGGGTTAAGAAAAAAGAAAAAAAAAACTATTTTCCATCTAAACATCAAACCCCTCAAGAATGTATATGAATATACCCCACATATGATCAAACAAATCATGAATTAGGGCTTTAAAGGGTGTTTCAGGAGGTGGAGTGCCAAGTCTCTGCAGAGATGTTCTCCTATGTCTATCAGAGTGGGCAAGCTCATTACATGACTGGAACTTTAAGCTCTACCCAGTATGATATGATATGCTCTCTTCAACACATGTTCAAGGTTGTCTGAAAGTTGGTCAGTTGTCATGACAAGCTGATGTTACATGCTTAAGAGTAAGATGGGTGAAGTCTGTGTATATTATGGTAACCAGGTCATAAAGGGGAATGTAAAGATGGTTTATCATATTTATCTTTCAGTCTATATTATAAGGTTTTGATGGAAAAGCAAGTGAAGCGTCTGCACCAACACACTAGCACAACAGATTGCTGGTGCGTAGGATTCAAAGGAGCTAAGATTAGCAAATAATGGAGGTTTAATGACAATGACAAATACAAAAAGGTGCCCGATGCTCAAAAAGTGCTTAGAAATCAAAATGGACAGACATTTATCTCCATGAATTCCTAATCTTAGCTCCCCTTCTTTGAAATGCTGTGTGTGGGAACATTTTGCAGCATTATAAAGCTTTGATAGAAGCTCAACATAGAGACATATTTGATATTCAGAGAATAATCAAGTATATGTGTAGCAGATGACAGTGGACACAGCGTTGTGGTGGTGGAAGGGGTTGGTAAAAGGGATAGGGAGGTTATCAGCTCTAATCAGCTTGCAGTTGCTGAACAATTAGCTTTCCCTCAAAGCTGAGCTGGAGGTTTGGTCATGCTGTCAACTCTTATCACAGGCTAGGAAGTCATGACTCAGCCCCTGCACCAATGATTTTTTTTTTCTTCTTCTACGCATTAATCATAGCAGAAGCAGCACAGAACACCACCGCTGTGGACAGAAAGAGCTCTCTTGTCTGTGAATATTTGTGCATCTTATTGATTTTGTCTGTGTATATTTGTGCATCTTATTGATTTTGTCTGTGTATATTTGTGCATCTTATTGATTTTGTACAACAACAAAAAAGAGAGAGAGGGAAAAAGGTACACATCTTTGATTAACACTGGCTAATGTTAGGTTAGCTGTAACATTAGCTGAAATTAGATCTAATGTTTGGTAACTAATAAAACATGTTCTGCTTTGCTCAATTCTGGTATATCCCTATAACTGGCACTTTTACTGGGGTTTTATAACCCCTTTCTTTCACAGCTTCCAACTCCAGGTCACCGGGTCCATGCCGGCACATGCCTCAGCTCCGTCACGTGCACGCCACTCCCACCTACTCTTGTTTTTTTACACTTCAAGTCTATGTTTTCCTACAGACATTCCTGATTCCCAATACATGTATTAAATTCATGAATGTATCGATATTTTGACTTTTACATTTCAGTAGGCTTATACATAATAAATCTATCTATAAACGTGTCTTGCCTATTCAGCAGGCAATACAGTGTTAAGACTATTCATAATTTTGTATTCATCATTCACCTGTTCCGGCAGGATCTGGTACAAATTAATCTCTCACCATTATCATCTTTGTGATCACCCCTCCCATTTATTAATTGTGGGAGATGGAGGGGGTTGTGCGCATTAATGGAGGCGATTCTCATCAAGGCTCCTATCTATACCCGTAATGAGCGTCGACCAAACACCCCATTAACCCTTGACCTCACAGACAGATGAAAAGAAAACCTGTGTCCCATTCACTCCGCAAACAAAGCCTGTCTTTATCAGCCCGGGCCCATAAAGTTAGGATGAATGCTGCCTTGGTCACTGTAATATCCTCTCTCCACATTCTGTGATCTGTTGATAAGTGCGTGATGGGACACCTGGTGTTGATGCTCCCTCGTGGAGGTGCATTTGCTGTGGCTGAGAAACACAGCGATGAGGACCTTTGACAAGCATGAAGTCTACAGGCTTATATTAACTAGGCAGAACAATACATCCTTTTTATCACATGAAAATGAATGCATGGCGTACAAACATGATATCGCATGGCGCTCACATAGTGGTGACATGATTGGGCTTATGAATTCAGATATAATGTATGCCGAGAGGCAAGTCTTCCAAGCTGAAACAAATTGGATTTGGTCAAGGGTGGAGGGTGAACAGTGATGATAAATAAGACAACAATCGCAGAATTTTCTGTACCAATTTATGGGTCAACAGTTGGCCTATTGTTTCTCTGCCAATCTTGAGAATCATTTGATCTGATGGAATAAAGTGGATCGTGCATCAAATCAAATGATTCTATCTTGATGTCAAAGATAAAATCATACATTTATTCCTGACCATGCCTTGTGATTGGATGAGTGATCTTATAAGTGCAATAATATTATAATATAATATAATATTATATAATAATAATATATATTATATAAGAACTTGGACATTACAACCCAGCACCTCTGCCCCAAAAGGAAGTAAACTAACCGGTGTTACTTACATTCATATTATTTCCCTTAGCATATTGAATAAATAATCTTCTATTAACTGTTCCCCCTGTCTTTTTTTAATCTATTTTACAAATGCGAACTGAAAATGAGTTCAAAAAGTTGAATAATTCTACTTCACAGCATGGCTGTGTAGCCAAATATATTCACTCATGTCCAAGGAAATGATGATGAATGCAGCCAATATAGTCTGTAGAAAATATTGTCTGTTTACTTTTCTGATATGCCTAACTCATAAATGTGCAGACAAGCTTAATATTTGGTTATTTGTGATACGATGTGTACATGCAATTCAAAGTTATTGCCACATTTATTTATTTTTAAACTAATTTGGCTGTGGAGGTCAGTAAATTGTTACAGTTATAAGGCACTTGGGGCAGAGCTGTTAAGGCTGTATGACATACAGCCATAGAGGAAGCTCTGTGTAGGAGTGTGGATTGTCCAATAAAACAGTGACCCACATGACCAATGAACTACTCTCAAAATGTCATGTGACAAATACAGAGCATGGGTGTTGTTTGCTAAGAAAAAAAGGGGAAAAGGTAAAAGAAAATATTTTTTAGAGAACCTCTACATGCTTCTCTACATTTGACAATGGGGAAATCTCAAAACTATGAATTGCAAAGAAAAACAATGCTAAAATAAATGTTTGCTGTTTGAAAACATGTATGTCCTTGTGATTCATCTCATAGGACAGATTGTGACTCTATTCATGCAGTATTCTTACAGTACAGACAAGCATTATAATAAAACAAGACAGCCTAGTCACTCGCACCAACTATCAGGAGAACAATTAATATGCTAATAGCAATACAAGTGGGGTGATTAAATTTACCAACAGCTATTATAGGAGGAACACTAGAGGGGAGAGATGAAAAAGAGTTGTGATGACAGCGCCAATAAGGAGTAGATCACAGGGCTTCTCGGCGTAAACACCATGAGATCAGTGGCAGTCAGGGTGTCTGGGCTAATTACCAAATCACTTCTATAACACCCCATCTATAACACCTCCACCATAAAATTCCTCATCAGCCAATCAGCCTTTGAGCACAGATCACATGTCCCACTGTTTTTCTCCACAGGGGACTTGAATCTCTGAGTAACCTACTGTGTTACTCAAATATTGTACTTTGGTAGGCTTGTACACATTTATTTAAGTAGAACTTTAAATGGAAGACTTGTACTTGTGTACAGTTTGTCTACGTTGATATCATGCCACGTGTTTGATGAAGACATCTAGAAGAGACTGTAGCAATGTACCCTTTGCAGTCCATGTGAACTTGGGAATTGGGCTTTCATCTCTCTCACTGGTCGTACTCTCTGGCTCTCATAATAGACTAAAGTACACAGAGACATCTGGGGATATTGGGTTTGGTCATGCAGAGCACTGCATGAAAAGTATAACTTAGCAGGCCATTATGAAGATGGAAATGAGAACTATAATGGGCTGTGTGGTGGAGCGAATAGATTTGTGTCTAGAACTGGCCATGTGAGTTTATTCTAGCAGGTTTATTACAGGCAACTCATTTGGTATCTATGCATCATGGAGGGTACATAAACCTTAAACCTTGGTTCCAGTTATCTTTTTTAAAATATTATAAATGCTTGGCTAGAGACAGATCCACGGTAAGAGCAAAAGCAGGGATCATCCCAATATGAAACAAATGATATCTCTTGAAAGGAATACATTAACATTTTGACAATGTGTGAGACATGGAAATCAGTACCAATTTCCAGAAGAACAGTACTGATTATATCTGCCTGTAATAGTATGTTTTTTCCAGTGTGGATGGTTGCTTATGTTTCCTGATAGAAAGAAATATTTCTTTATTATTTGTTCATTTATTATTTGTTCCCTTCCTTTCACTTAGAAACAGACAACACTGATTGCAGTCTTTGGAACAGCTCTGAGCACCAGGTGGTCCTCTGCATGGTTCAGAATGCAGAATGCAGAACAACAGGTTCATTTCTGTAATGATTTATTTATTTTAAAGGAAAATACCGGTGTCATTTAGAGTGATAGACCAATTACTACTGTCTACATCTAGCTTACATTCAAAGCAAAATGTCAGTAATAATAATAAAACAGAGAAACTTTGACAAAACCAAACAAAGGCTATGTGTTTACTGTAATGGATCATCTTGCTCGGAGCAATTTTCAAGTCTGTGGAGTCATTTCTCATTCTGTACAAGAATGAATGGCTGAAAATGGCCTCTTCTGAACATAGGAAAACAAACCATGATACCCTGAACTACACAGACTGATGTAAGACAACAGACACCAGACAACAATGTAAAGAAGAGGGGCTATTGGCATATACTTAAATTAACTCCAGTATGATCCCATAACTATAAAATCACACCAGACCACACAAGCTACGAGATGAAATGGGTTCTGTTCCTCTCCTCTCACAAGGAGTAAGCAAACAAAGGACTGACTTTTCACAATGTCCCTGTATTCCTATAAGAACTGGTTCAAGTCTGGCTTTTTGGCATGTACACCTTTTCCCTTGGCCCCTGTTTATCAATGACACCCAGTATTGGTCCCTGTTTTGTCAAGTCAAGTCAGATTTATTTGTATAGCCCAAAATCACAATACATGTCTCAATGGGCTTCACAGGCCTGCAAAGGTACAACACCCTCTGGCTAAACCCCCAGAGAAGATAAAGAAAAACTCCCACAGAAAAAAAATTTAATAGTAAAAAAGGGAAGAAACCTTATGTGCAATAGGTGTTGAAGTGGGCAACAATTTTGAAAAAGTATACAATAATGGAGTAATAATAACCATAATAATAATAAAAATAATAGTGATGATAAACAATACAGGGAAAATCATAGACAGGCATAACAGGTAAGCATAACAACGTCCATAGAGATGGCATCAACGACGTCCAACGAGTTACCACCCAGGGTGATCATAGAGCAACTCAACGAACACACGATTTCATGAGAAGGTAAAGATAGCATCATTACTGTCCGATGGTTGCCACCTAGAGTGATCCACAATGACCAAAGCGTTCTTAGACAGAGCTTTTTTGTGATTGTTGTGAACAAAAATGCTTGATTTTGCAGGGGCTTTCCTAAAAAAGATATATATATAAAAAAAATATATATGAAAATAGGCCTGTCAATATTAACGTGTTAATTTATTTGTCTTAATGAAAAAATCTTAACAATGAATCACATTACCCTTTTGACCCCAACCGCTTCCCATAACATTGACTTCCACCCGGTGGCTGGTGTGTTTACATTCCTGGATCACTCTGACATGCAAACCGGGAGAATAGTACGTGACCAGACATCCCCTGAATGTCTTGTTTCATAATACAATGTTTCCGAATGGACTTTTGGATTAAACCAAGTTGTATAAACGATGCAGTAATGAAGGGTCTTTCCCAGCAGAGCAACAAGTTATGTTACACAGGTCGAGCTACGCTATGCTTGCCAATTATGCCAGATATCAGTGTTGATAACAGAGATTGTCCGAAGGAGCTGTCTGCCAACAAAGATATTGTTTCATCAGAGAACAAATGTATTCACAAAATGGATCACGGTTCAACGTTATTGAAGACTCCTGTGACTGATAAGTACTTATGAGTACTTTCCCTAACCATTTTGTCATGCATTTCTTGATGACTGCAGCCCCTACAGACGCATTTTTTTTAAAATATATATATATGTGTTAATATGGCTCTGGATTTGGACATTTAATGCAGGAGTTTTACAAAATTGCAAGCCCCTTAGAGATAGCGTCATTAGTGATCGACGGTTTGCCACCCAGAGTGATCCAAGGAAACACAACAAACGCACGACTCAGGAGACAGTGCAGCACGGGAGGCAAAGCACAGGACTGGCACCTAGAGCAGAAATGACCAGGGCAGGAAGCAGAGCAGGACACCGCCTACAGGCCGGATACTCTCAGCAGAGACGGCCAGGGTGGGAGGCAGAGCCAGGGCACCACTTTCACCTCAGGAGCTGGCCTGGGACAAGGCTAGCAATGTGCATTTTATTTGTAACAAAACACACATTGACAAGATAAAGATAAAGATATGGTGATGGGAAAGATACATAGAGAAACATGGTACCCAGCAAGCCAAAGGATAGAGCATCGACTGGGACATCAGTCCAAGACATCCATGCAGGTCCCCATGATGGTGAAGAGCACCATCTCAACTGCCTAGGAAGATCTGTAACCAAACACGAAACAAAGCCCACCACCAGACACACAAGATGACAAGCACACCCACTAATAGAAACACATCCACCCACAGAAACGTACCCACTCACAGAAGAGACAAGAACAGACAGACAGTCAGGTGCAGAAGACAGCCCACCTATCTATGTTCCTATCAGCTCTTCCCTACAATAACAAAACAAACGAAGTTAACTAAATGTACTAAGAGGCTGAGTTGATCCCAGACTAAGCATGGCTAGGGTAGGCCATAAGAGAGAGAGAATAGGATATCAACAGGGGTTGTCTCCCTGACTATGGCTGGGAGTTTATTCCACAGATAAGGGGCACGGTAAGAGAATGCTCTGTTGCATGCTGACCTCTTTTTAACACTAGGGACAGATAGGTACCCAGCATTTTGTGATCGGAGGGCGTGTGCCGGCAAGTATCATATGATAAGGTCTGATAAATAGAGCGGTGCAAGTCCATGCAATATTTGTAAGCAGCAGTACTTTCAAATCAGATCTAGCCTGGATTGGAAGCCAATGTAGGGAGGACAGAATGGGCGTTATATGATCACATTTTCTGGTGCCTTTGTGTCTGAGCTGACACTTAAAAATACCTTAAACATCACATTATGACATAACAATCCTAACAGTTAGTTACAATCATCAGCCACTATTTTGCATGACATAGCTGTTTTTCTCTTTACTATACTATTTTCCTTCTAGAGAAAGATGGCTCAAAATCAGACCAAGAACGAGAAGGCAGAGATTCTGAAAATGAGGATGGACATTTGGAAAGAAAAGCAGAAAATGAGGGTGGAGAGAACGGCCTTTAAGAGAGAGGTGGATATGAGGTCCAGGGCCTTCTCCAGAGAGAAGATGTCCATGAAGACGGAGAGGGAGGGCAAAATCAAAGATGCTCTAATTTTGAAAGGTCTTGGACTGAGAGGTGCTTTGTTCAAAACATGACCCTACTTCAGCTATAGCGAAGCTATTCTGTTATCGTGTGGATAATCACGACAAGGCGCGCCCCCCTATGGGAAGGGAGATGAGGGTGGTGGGGCCAACATGAAGACATTGGCATTGCTCTCATTGAGCCTAACAAGTAAGACATTTTCATGTTAAAGCTAGTTGGAGTATTTTATCCGAATTTCGGGAGGAGGCCCACGTCTATGACGCTGTATTTCTCTCCTGCCCCGTCTCTCTCACCGGCACCGCAGAACCATGCCTCCACCACGCTATGCGCCCGATAATTTTGTAAACATTTTGTGGAATAAAGGTTAACAAATAAATCTTTGTAGAATAGCAGCCAGTATGTCATAAAAAGAGATAAACTCTCATCCGATACATATCATATCACAGGAATCAGTGATGAAGGCAAATGCCTATTTTGTGTAGGTCTTTGCCTTTATTTTCTTTCTGGAGACATTACAAGCTTGGCTCTTTTATCGGCGTCAAACTCCAGCCAAGCAAGGACTCATGAAGCTGCCTTTGATTGGTCTGATTTTCTTTGAGTTACTTATTTCTGCCCTGGGTAGAGATATGGCATTAAAAGTGAAATAGGATACCACTGAATTTCAATTAATTTACCCAGGATAGCTCTGTTGGTATAAGTAAGAACTTGCTATGCTATTTTCCATAGCTAGAAACAAGAGAACAGGGCTTATGCGGCCTCTTAATTGGGAAATTAAAAATCTTCTGCATTGCATAGTGACCATTTATGAAATGTGTTGTATAAATAAAGTTTGATTGATTGATTGATTGATCAGACAATGTTAAATGCTATACATTATTAACTTAGACTTCTTTATTAATCCAACAATGTTAAACGCTGATTAATAAAGATTTCTAAATGAAGGTGTGCAGGTACCACCTTCAAATCATGTTCTGCACTTAGTGCCCACTGTCAATGTGTGTATAGCTAATCTGTCACAATGGTTTACATAGTCTATAATAAACTGCATAGATCATGTGGATAATCAGCCCATTTGCACCATCTACACCTGGGTACAAGCAGGGTTTACCTTTAGAGCAGGCCATGTAAACTAATATTCATGTTATCCCGTGGAGGAAGGGGGTGAGGGTGGGGTGTCTGAAGTCAAAGATTAATCTTGATTGAGCCATATTTGACCCAGAGTTACCCAGAGTTACCCACAACATTTCAATGCACTGCTGGGTCTTCCCAGACCGAACACCAAATGATACACTTTTTTTAGAGAGACCTTCAAAATTGGCTAAAATGGTCAAAATTGTTTTTGTAGTGTTTATATAGCTGTTGTGGAGGATATCATGAAGCCTTGTTCCAATAAAAAAACAAAAGAAAAAACTAGATGGTAGTTATTATATAATTTTAACTTGAAACTGTCACGGCAGACCCGAACACAACATAAGGGTTACATAAATGAGTTGGAAAAAGTGAAATAATTTCATTCCACAGCGTCTGTGCAGCCATGTTTACTCACTGTGTCCATGGAAACGATGAAGAACACAGCCACAAAGGTATGGTTTCCTTACATGAAAAAGATAGCCTGTTTACTTTTCTGATAACTACATCACTGCGTAACTCATAAATGTTCAGACAAGCTTAATATTTTATTATTTGTGATCATATGTATACATAAAATTCACATTTTCTTTCAAACTAATCTGGTCACGGAGGTCCGTTTTGGAACGGTAATAAGGTGCTTGGGACAGAGCTGTTTTGTGGGCTGTGACGTACAGGTGCACAGGCAGCTCTGCGTCTGCAAAACTCCACCTGTGGACATTCCTAAGGACCTGTGGAATTAGAAATCCATTGTTTGTATTGTGATATTGAGATACAATGTGTTTAACCATGGAGATAAAATGTGAAAGATGAACTTCATTCTACCATACAGAGCACTAACAGCAAGCAAGATACATGATAGCCTACTTATATATCATCTGCTATCCACATGGAAACTGTTGAACTTGGATTTTCTACACCTGTCTTTAAAAGGTAGAATTCCTAATTTAACTCATCAAAACCATTATTAATGTTGAGCTACAGTAATGCAATCTCACTTTGAAAGGAATGGTTGGTCCTGTACTGAGCTACAGCAAATCATTTGCAGTGGTGTACCCATGCCGCTATCAGTCGGAAAAAGGGATAGAGAGAGAGAGAGGATGAGCCTTGCTGGGTGTTTTAATCAATCTAACTGGCCCTGTGCCATTGTATTTCTCTCTCTCTCTCTCTCTCTCTCTCTCTCTCTCTCTCTCTCTCTTTTCATCTCTCTCTCATTCACACATACACGCACACACACACACACACACACACACACACACACACACACACACACCGATGTACACATACACACAAGCTAAAGCATTGTGCTATGCTCAAACTAAATTGAATTGGAAGTGTGCAGCAAGATGTAGGCCTATTTCCCAGCAGGGAATAGTTTTATAACAACACAATATGAGAGGCTGTGAGGAGACATGTCAACCATCAAAGAGGTCACTCCCAGAATGTATTTTACTCTGTGTAAGCAGGGGAACATTAGAACATCCAGCTTCAAGACTCTTCAAGTAGAACAACGGGATTTTGCAATCCGATTGTGTGTAATCCAATACTTATTTGGTCAGACATTTTAAGCTGAACTTCATTACAAAGTATCTCTGTCATTCAAATTATTTGTTTATACAATCCAGGAAATATTACTTGACATTTCTCTTTCAGATCTCAGAATCCATCCTCCAAGCACCTATTATTAATTTTACATCGATGAATATTATCAGATTGACACATATCAGCTGGTTCTGAAAGCCACCCATTTTAAAGGCAGATCACCTAAAATAAAATTAAAACAAAAAGGTATATATATACATATATATATATATAGTTTTGGTGTGATTTGCACTCCAATACACTACAATGGACCTGAATGGCAATGGGTTTGTGGTGCTCAAAGCGCCAAAAGAATACATTTGAAAAACTCAACAGCAATGTCTCTTTCCAGAAATCATGACACTGTTACACAGCGTAATCCACAGACCTCCTTGAAGGCAGCATTCCCCTTTCAGAAGCTCCTGTACACTGTCATTTGATCTTTGATAGGCTGGTTTTTGTAAAGTCTGTATTTGTTATCATGCAGTTGCTCTTTTAATTGTCTACGGTTTTTCTTCTGATGTTACAGTTCGTGAGGCACTTTGTTACTCTACTACTAAATTGAAAGGAGATATATAGATAAAGGTGTACTAGCACTGTTTGTGATACAACCGCCACATTTTTAGGAGCTGAGGTGAAGGCTAAACCTTCACCTTAGTCTCTCTCTGTCCCCGAGATATTCTATAGGTATTTACCTACAATAAGTGTTTGGGATGAGTTTCTTGATCATACACCACATTTCAAAACCTGCTCATCTAAATTCTTATAGTCTTTAGATTGTGTTTCATATTCAGAATGTGCATGAAAATGTAACCCTAAGGCAACTGGTTACCTGTTTCATCGCTAATACATTTCAACGGGTTCATCGGGTTCATCAAAAAAATCTCTGTTTGGATTCCTGATGGACAACCACCACCACACGTGAACCCCTGGACGGTGGGGGCATCCCCAATTGGAATGTTAGGATGGAGGGTGGACTCGCTCTGGCTGTCTGGCAGTAGGAGTGATGTCACCATCACAGCTGGGAGGTAATTGGGTTCAAAGGTGATGGCGAGGTGACAGCAAGGAAAATGGAAAGTAGTGTGATCACATAGCAGCAGCAGAACAAAGCCAACATGGTGAATACTAGGCTACTGTGCCATTGGAAACACACGGAGATCACATGGGATTCAATCATGCTAGTTTCCCGCATGGAACAATTATGAGGAAATAAGGGTCCAAAAGGCAGCCATTCCCCTGGGGATCTGGGATGGGAGATGAGAGTCTCATTAATGCTTGGCCTGACCTCCGGGTCAGATTGTGACGGTCGTGCTTTCCTGAAATAATTGTCGACACAGGATAAGAATATTTCACACAAAGCCATATTTGATTCATCAGCTTAATGTGAGACGCCATGTTAAGTCTGTGGTCAGATTTTGTAAAACCACTCATCGTACGTGAGGAAGCCTAGTGTAAAACTAACTTCTTATATGAACTCATATTTTCTCTCTTCGGAGTGAAGGCAGCCGGGTTACAAATAGCAATTGTTTTATTCCTCCGTACCAACACGAGGGCATCAGGTAGCTATTCCAACATCTCGTCTTTTCATCTCTAAATCCTGTCATGCACAGGTGACCCTGGGTAACTCCCTTCATATCACAATGAAAGTCCAAACTTGAGTTGATATAACATTGACTAAACATTGATAATATCATGTCTTGCACGAAGATGCTCTGCAAGGTCTGGTTCATGTTCACTTTAGCTTTAAATTGCTGCATTAAGGGTTTCTTTGTTACTATGACGGTGAGTCACAGACACTGGAAGAAATACACAGTTCATTAAATTAAATTTAGACCAGATTTATTCCCCTCTGCAGCAAATCACATCCCTTACGCTCACACGATCCGAGTCCAGAGTGTCTCTCTGCAGAGAGCAGATCACTGTCTGGCACCTCTACCATGGAAATACAACCCTCACTGTCTGCCAGCCTCCACCTGCCATTAAAAACAGTTTCTTCGTTTCCCTGGCTAACACAAGTGCATCAACAAGAGCTGTTCCACCCCGTGGCAGAATACTCTAAAGCGACAGTACAGAGATAGAATATTCTACCAAATCAGGCTGAAGATAGTGATTGTCTTCCACTCGCAAATATACTTGAAAACACAGGTTGATTGTGTGACATGTGATTGTACCCCATGTCACATGGGGGCAGCAGGCTTGTGACCAGGATGTCGCCGGTTCGATCCCCCAGACTGGCAAGAAAATTCTGGGTGGGGAAGTGAATGAATAATGCTCTCCCATCACTCTATACCAAGGCACTTAACCCCCAACTGCTCCAGTGGAGCTGCTCAGTGACCAACAGTGTCAGACTGTGGTTGTACTGGGCAGCTCTAAGGTGTGAATGTATGTAACTGTGTGAGTGTGAAGCAGGGCGTTGCTGAAAAAGAGCATCCATGCTCAGTGAACCTACCCTGGGTAAATGAAGGGGGAAAAAAGAAGTGTATTAGAGCAAAGCTTTCGTAGCACATGGCTGCAATTCATTCCATTGAAAATGTGGATATCCAGTCACCGTAAACTCCACTATGGTGTGATCACCTCTTATCGTGGATTTGCAGACAAAGACAGAGATCAAAGGACCCATTTGGTCTCTGTGTCCCACACTAAGCCACTGTATAAGCCAGGTAATTCCTTAGTTACAACAAAACTGAGAGAGCATAGAGGTTTTTCTGTTTATAGAAGTCCAAGCTTCACAGTTGGATATATAGGTCTACAGTACTGAAACCTGGATCACACTCCTTCTGAACAGAGCAAACAAACACCCATTGGGGCTGCAGATAAGAACTCACACCTTCCAGAGCTCCAGTCTTTATCTCATACAGAGCTTATATCCTCTGTAGAAATTATCCTTAGACAATCCCACTGTGGATCACAAAAGGGTTTTGCTATAATGCTGAAAGTGCTTTAACAAAGAGAATCCATAATTGGATTATTATTATTATTATTAGTAGTAGTAGTAGTAGTAGTAGTAGTAGTAGTAGTAGTAGTATTACTAGTATTATTAGTATTATTAGTATTATTATTATTATGTTTAATTTGTCAACAGTGCACTTTGCCTTTAAGCAGGGTTAGGAAGGTTGCTGTCAAAAGGTAATCCATTAAAGATTACTTAACATGCAATCAGTAACCCAATGCATTGGATAACCCCAACTGAAAAATGTTACGTGATTTCTTTCAGCTGTACTTTCGGATTTCCTCCAAAATATATGGAATGTGAAAATAAAATCTACAATTTATTTACATTTACAGTGTAATTTGAATAGTTTGTGTTATAATCATCTGTAACCATTATTATTGGTTATTTCAAGTTGTGTAAAATAATGTTTGCGACATTCTAGAATGTGTTAGCAAACAATGCAAATCAACTGTAGTCCAAGCTGTTTCCTAGCAACTCATCAAACAATATCAGAAATGGTTTCCACTGAAATAAAAAATCAGAATATGTTTTATCCCTGCAAACATGTTGAGTAATCCAACAAGAAATCACTTGTTTCTCAAATGTACACACTAAAAACAGCTGTTTTTTTTTCAATCACAGTTAACTTGTGCATGTCAGCAGAGCCATAAACGTCCCGGGATGGATCACAGTCCCCCCTCACCTTACCTATGGGCCATCCAAGGTCCTGTGTTGGTGAACAGTTTGTTGACTCCCAGGCTGAGCTGCTTATTCATAGCCTCACAAAACTGCCTTCAATACAGTAGCTCACTGCAGGCCGAATCACTGGCTGCCAGAGAGGGACATTACATAAGAATACTTGTGAATAAAATATAAGAATATATATTATTATGTACAGTGTAATATGTTGACTGAAATACTGGATTTAAGGGATTATTACTTCTTAGTAGGGCTTGTCGTAATATACTTTGCCCAAGCCCTATATCTTATTTATCCATCTCACCTGGTAATGTTACAATATGACATGCTGTCTCGCTTCATCTAATCTGCGGGTCATCTTGTTTCACACAGCCATATGGTGCAGTAATGCTTGTACATTGTTCAGAAATATGGAATGACTGTGTTCACTCATCTTAATGAGACTGTGCCATGTATCTCATTCAAATTTGATTATTTACTCAGTTCAGTCGACAAAGCCCTGCTCTCCATCAGTTAATGCTATTATATGTTCCGTGTCCCCATTCCAGACAAAAAGTCAGAGTTCCTGGAAGAAAAAAAAAGATAAGGTGTGTGTGTGTGCACTCCCGGTACACTAACATCCCTTCAACAACATTAGCAATAGAAAAGCAGAACAATTTGCTAAACAATATGTCTGAAGAGAAAAAAATACCAGTTCAATGCTATTACTATCTTTAAGAGCACCTCCACAGGTGTATGGTAATGTTTTTTCTGTCTTAACAATGTGTGCTTATACTGTTGCAAAATGTCTCCCTATCTGAAAATGAATGATGAGTGGAATGTTTATGGACGCAACCACTTGATGGCAATGGTCATCACTTTACTACCCCCTATAGAGAAACATGGAAGCGCATAAGTCTGGCTGTCAAAGGATGATGACCGCCAAAAGTTCAGCAGTGGTCAACTTTTCGTAGCCGGAATACCAGTCAATCATCGTAATATTGTAATACCAGAGTTTCCTGGGTTGCTCGGCTCTATTGAAAATAAATGGATCTCCGTTGCCTGGTTGAGTTGCTCCCGGTCGATGCAGTGTAAGTCCGACATGACTGTAGATGCCTGCTCTGATTAGCTTGGCTGTAGACCAGTCATAAAGTCTGTGGTTTTATCTAAACTGCTGTTAGGTCCACATGGACACATGTTAAAGGGTAAGTTCAAACGTTTGTACCCCTAGCTCTATTTCCTATACCAGTGACCTCATCAGTCGGTAGAGTCCTATCTCAGCACAGTCCACGCTGTTCTTCGTACTGGATACCCACAGCTCACACTGTTAGTCACAAAGTTTATGTTAAGTAATGGGGCCACACTATACAAGTCCTGAAATAAAAATGTAAACCTACTCCACAGTGCACCCAAAGCAAATAAGTGTGTTTTAGAATATGTATATTAAGTGTTTCTTTCTTTATTTTTATTTTTATTTTTATTTTTTTGTGGCTATAGGAGGAGCTGGGTATCCAGTATGAAGCACAACATGGATTGTGCTGAGAAAAGACTCGTTTGTCAACATCGTTAATGAGTGGGAAATAGAGCTCGGGGGCCAGACTTCTTAACGTACCCTTTAAATATTCCAGTTCTCCATCCCCGGCAAGCCTGTACAATCTCTTCAACAATATGCTTCTGTAGCTGATAAATAATAGATGGTGTATTATATACCCAGGTCCCTACAATCATCTTGGTTTACCTCCAAACACAGGCCTTCCCATATAACCCTGTTGAGAGGTGGTGTTGATCTCTTAGTGGTATTCAAACCAATAATTTAATCTTTCACAGAGACCAGCAGTGCTGCATTTGATAATGGGACAGAAAGAGATTTTAATTACTGACTGGCCCAGTTGGACAACTTTGAACACGTAGGCTTCTGATTTCTAACAAGAAGTTGGAAGTCAACACCATTTTTGGCTCCCAAAATGATTAATAAATGTAATTATATCTATGAATAAATTAGCATAGCCAAGACAAATCACATACCCAATTCTGGAAGATATTAATATGTATGTGTGTGTGCGTGCGTGTGTGTGTGTGTGTGTGTGTGTGTGTGTGTGTGTGTGTGTGTGTGTGTGTGTGTGTGTGTGTGTGTGTGTGTGCGTGTGTGG
>OMKL01063840.1:1317-12582 GCA_900302295.1 Parasudis fraserbrunneri | reverse complement strand
TTACAAAAAAACAAGAATTGGGGAAAGCATAGGTAAACACATTTAGCGGGAAAACAATGAGGTAGGATTCATATTTTCTTTATGTATTCCACTGAAATAAAAAAATACTGAAGGGGACTGTTTAGTCCCACGACCTGGGTTAAATGTCCCCCACCATGGGGCAAAACGCCCCATTGAGAGCATATTGACCCAAATAATGATACATTATGAATGAATGAATGAATGAATGAATGAAATGTAACATCCAAGTAATAAAATAATTGTATTTATGCTAGTAAGACCTCATCTATTCTATCGAAATGTAATTTGTCTCCTTTAGCTTTAGCTGGCTAGGACTACCCTCATGGTAGAGCTAGCAGTTATTAACACCCTATATGCTAAAATATGCAATTCTTTATTTCTTTTTCCTTTTTTTTTGCCAAATGAGCTTGCTAGGTACTGGTAGGTTACAATCACAAATGACTGGACTACTGCAAAAATCTAAAGAAAAGAAACCAAGTCAACCCAATCAACCAAAAGGGGCCATTTTATCCCAATAAAGAGAATGCTTTTAACCCCATGTTACCCTACCATAGAATTACATGTTAATGTGAGGTAGCATAAAGCGTAACCATTTTAAGTGACAGAATAGGTGTGGCTTTTCTGCATTCTACATATCGAGGTTTCAGAGTTTGTTGAGGGCCAACTAGGGTTAAGACAAAGTCATGTGCTGAACTACAGTCCCTAGGGACAGACAGTAGCCTACATGAAGGAGCTGGAAGTCAGACAGACATTCGACAGACTGTCAAGCAGTTCAGATGTGGGAGATCTGTTATAGCTTAGTTCTTTAGGATTGAATGTTACAGTTGGCAAATGCTGTCAGCTATGTAAGACAGTCTTTAAACATATGCAAGAAGACACAGGCGCACGCAAGCGCATGCATACATGTACAACACACTCACAGAGAGGCAATCGAAAAACAAATGGAAGAAATGTGATTGTTGGCAGATACAAAAACTGTCATGATGATGACTCTTACCACAATGAAAGAGGAGGAAAGACAGGGGATCATTTGAAACCTTGGGTAAATGAGAAGAATCAGGCGTCGAACATCCAGGTAATAACTGATGTTATGACTTGGCATTTGCTGTGACATGCATTTGAGACGTGAACATTAAAAGACATCCACTATTTGACAGGTATCACAGTTCCCTCAGGCAAGAAGGATTCTCAGTTTGATGAGTGTGTCAGTCACGCTGAAGTCTGTCGACAAGCCAGATCTCAAGCAAAAGTGTTGTTCAGGAATAACTCTTCCCTCCAAATTACAAATGGAATATTTGAATAGCTGTGCAAAGAAAGACTGATTATGTCCAAACTAATATGTTTAGTTTAGAGGTACTTGGGCTTTAAAATGTAATCTAATGCAACTGTTAATGACACTTTCCCCACATAACCATTAAAGGTATAATCTGTAATGCCTTCAAACAGCGACCTCTCTGCAAAAGAGCCCCGTTTGGTATTGCGCTTTGTTTACTTTTTTTTGTTTTGGTCTGACGTATGGGTTGGAGTATCACATTGTCATCTTTTGCCTAGAGGTCGCTGTTTGACGACATTGCAGATTCTAATACCACAAAAACATTTTGAGTCAGTATCCTTGTGTGTTGGACTGAACATATTTTTCCATTTAAGATGCACTGGAGAGTTCTACTGGTTGTCTCATTCTTCGAAATAACAATGCGGAGAGAGCATTGATTTGAAACATAAGCCACAGCGTACACCGCACATGAGCCTGGTCCTCAACGGAGTGCCATTGCACACACTCCCTAAATGGATCATTCATAATCAGCTTCAATAAATGAGTTGTGACTGTAGTTGACAGGGCTGTGGAGAGATGGTGGACGACACAGGGTTTTATATGCCATGCTTTCAGCACCAAGTGTGAATGGTCGCTCTGTATGCGTTTTCCACCCCAGCATATGCCATGTTCAGTATATGACACTCACCCTGATTTACCACCCTCTCGCAGCTAAATAATTTACAGTGATATGGCTCTCTGTGCTTTTAATGGTTGTTGTATGGGACTGCATGCTTTTAAAATGTTCCACATGCAGGCAGTCACAGTCTTGGATGGATGGGGGGCCTCTCACCACTGATTAATAATGTGTTCAATACTTCACAGCAAACAGGGTGTCGTGAAACACTGCATAACCACAGAAGCAGCCGGGGTTGGTTTGAGAGTGTTGTGTGCTCGCATGCATTTGTGAGTAGACTTTAGTGCAGAGCTCCAAAGGTAGTCAGATTTGTCTGATGTGCCGGGTGCAAATATATATATATGTTTTAATATTTGATGCATCATTTACCTTCAGAGCTTGTGTGGGAGCCCCATTATGAAATATGAATGGGCCTGTTTTCAGCAAATGTTTGTTTTTGTCAGTCTAAACACCAGTTCAAAGAGAAAAATGACCAGTACTCGGCGGGAGTCCATTCTTTGGTTGGCAAACACAGCACTATATTATTCATTACCAAGTCGTTTAAACTTCATTTAATGGATGCCGCCTATCAAAAGGCATTGTTGTCCAATGAAATATTATTCTCTGTTAATGTTTAACATCTCTGGCAGTTCATGAGATATTGAAAATAGGCTTTGGAAAAGGAGTCATTGTACGCTACCGATTAATCATCCAAATGTTTACCATGTGGAACACCTGTTGATTATGGTCTCAGATAAGAAATGAGCTACCCATTCATCCGAAGAATGCAGACCTGTTCACCACATTTTCAACTCTGGCTTAATCTGTTTCACTTCAGCTGCTGACAATTATAATGGTATTAATTTCATATACATTTAGACAGTCCAAAAGCTGTAGGCAGGCTGTATGCTTTATCCAGTTCAGAGCCAAAGACACCCCAGCGGGGATTCGACAGGTTGAGTGCTTGCACGCTTTCGGCCTGAAACGATAGAACAATATCCCCTTGTTCTGGTGAAAAGGATGGGAATTGATGTGACAGCTGTGAACAAATGTGAAGATGATGAGGAAATCAACCACGGTGAGATGCAAAATGTTTTGTTTTTTTTCTTCTTCCTTTTTTCTTTTTTTAATCTTGTGAACTTCAAAGCTGTAATTGGTAATTTGATCCATGAGCTGTGTGATACAGTGTCTCACGGTAAAGTTCTCTTCTGTCAGTCTGTTGGCAGCACGATAGCTGGGAGTTGAAGATGATCACATTCTAGGAAAGAGACTACATCACGCATCATACTGACTTTGTTGCAGACATCTCTTCATCTTTGAAGACAGCCTTAAAACTGCATTTACTTAGTTACAATTATCATTAAACATTCAGTCATTTACAACTTCAACATTTTAATCCTTTACTGGTCACTTTACATGTGCAAAAACACTAATAGGAAAAACATAATTTTGTAAACCTGTCTGTAATGGTAATTTCAGCATACAGAGAGCGAATCTAAAGTAGGCTCTCCCAACCTGGGGTCGGGACCCCATGTGCGATCCCCTCTTATTTAAATGGGGTCCCTTGAAAACGTTGAGGTCAACATAAAAAGACAAATAATACTATACTGTCATTATTAAACGAAAAACGGCTTCCAACAGCTTTTGGGGTGCACAGAAGCCCCTGTAAAAACACTTTTCTATGAGTTGTCATTGGCCAGCTTACCAGAGCAGCTTGAGTCTGTCCTCCTGAGGAATGAAACATTTTGTTCATCCTATAGATCAAGCCTAAACATTAAGACACTGTGAACACAACAGTTTTATTCATTTCAAATGTTGGGGTGATAGTTTTTTTTTTTTCCGACATGGGAAAAACTTTGAGAAACAGATCTAAAGATTTATGGTTGGCCATTTTATTGTACATCTGGCAGCACATCATCAAGACAAGCACAGAACTGCTGAGTCCCTTGGTGCACCCTATGTATCCCCACACCCAGAGCCATTTATTACTATTAAAAGGCTCTGTTTATGGTAGAGATTACCTGCATGCCTGTGGTCAGGCTATTGCACAATACTCCCATCAACTGTTCAACGGTTGATCTCTTAGATCTCTGTCGCCATCTCCTGGCCTGTTTATTGAGAGGCCAGTCGTTGAGCCGCTTTTGTTTAGCCAGGAGACAGCGAGCAGTGGCTGCTGCTGGACACGCCTCGTGCAGATGTTAGATCAGAGAGGCCAACAGAGAGAAATCCGTGGATGGAATATCAAGCATCAGCCTTTCTTTACCAAGGAGATCTCAGATCAACATGGAACAAATCTGCAGACTTAAAAATGTAGCCTTTAATAGGGACGTAACTACTATAAAGTTAGCTGCTTCCAAAGAGTATTTAACGTAGCTTGGTGCAGATGAGAGGTACGATTTGTAAGAATATAACTTGAAATTAGTCATACTAGGTCTGTCATATGCCGATTATTTTGAAAATGTTAACGTGTTAAAAAAAAAATCTTCGCAATTAATCGCATAACTCTTTTTGTCCCCAACCATCTCCTATAACTCAGACAGTGATAATTCTGACATGCTGCAAAACGGGAGAATGAGTGACCAGACATCGCCTTAATGGCTTATTTAATTATGCAAAGTTTCCGAACAGACTTTTGGATCAAACCAAGTTGTTGTATGCACATGCGGTGATGAACAGTCTTTCCGAGTGAAGCGACGACTTTGAAGTACACAGGCAGAGCTTCGCTATGCTTGCTAATTATGCTAGCTTGCAATGTTGTTAACAGAGATTGTCTGAAGTAGCCATCTGTCAACAAAGATACTGGTACATCATTATTCACATTGCTGCCTGAGGAAGAGCAAACACTTGAACATGTATGTCCAGCCTGTGTGTGTTTGAAAGCCTATAAAATGCAGTAAAGGGTGCATATTTGAAGGCATTAAATAATTGTTTTTCACATTATACAGTGGCTTCCCTCTTCATTTTCTACATAATTATTCGCAAAATGGATCACTATTCAACATTATTGAAGACTCATGTGATCGATAAGTACTTATGATTACTTTCTCTAACCATTCCTTCATACATTTCTTTATGACCACAGCCCCTATAGATGGTTTTGGGGACAAATAAATAGCTGGAAAGCTACACTTGTTAAACATGCTGTCAGATCATATTCACTGTTTGAAAACTGTATGCAACGTTAGCGACAGTAATGCTTGTTAGCATAACATTAGCTTGCTCGCTCATAACTCACCGGACTAGAAAACTCTCTGTTGACAGGTCTACTATAGTTCGTCCTATTTGCTGGAGCAGTGGGGAAAAAACATTTCCATTGCTTAAGTATCCAATTATGGTAGGAATTCTGTTCGGTATTTGTCAGATCCTCAGGTGTCACCATGTGAAACAGACCTACTTTGCTTGTTCAAAACCTTTAATTTTGGATGCAAAACGCATGAAAACATGAATAAATTCTCCTTATTTTTACTCTTTGGCAAATGAAAGCAGGACAATGCCCTTAGAGATGACACAACCTGTACATGTGCACTGACCATCTGCATTAAAGGTACAATCTGTAATGCCGTCAAACAGTGACCTCTAGTCAAAAGAGCCCCTCTTGGTACTGTGCTTTGTTTACATTTCTTTGTTTTGGTATGCAGGTTGGATTTGAATGGGTATAGGGGATGTATTTGTATTGCTGGCCACACCTTAGAGCCTGAGGTGTGGTCAGCAATAATATGCCCTCCTGTACAGTATACCCACTCAAATTCAATCCACACATCAAACCTAAACAAATAAATGTAAACAAAGCACAGTACCAAGAGGGGCTCTTTTGCCTAGAGGTCGCTGTTTGGCAGCATTACAGATTCTACCTTTAAGCTATTTCAGTATGTCTGTGCCTTTATGAGAGTGATAATGAGAAAGAGGTCTAGATGAAAGGATACCTAATGTGACCATAATCTAATTTGTGTTCTGCCTTGGAAAGTCAACCTGGATTTCCCTTGATGATGATTCTCTTCATACCACTTATTAATTCTACATGCTACGTCTGTTCACACACCATGTTCTCCTCACACCATTAGGCTTTGCATGTCATGTTTTAATAAGCATTCACCGGGATATTTCCTTCATACTGCACACACCAGATATCTCTTGGACTTTACTACGGTGATTTTTTTTTTTTTTTATCCAAGTACTGGCTATTTACAAGGTTATTGGTGTCCTCACACACAGTTGTGAAATGTTTTGTGTGTTATTTGATGCTTTTACCCATCCTCCCATTGTGTATTCAGCCTAAATGCCCCTTTTGAAAACTAGCCAAGCTTTAAAACTCTAGCTACGGATTCAATTTCCATACATACTGTACATTGTGAGCTTTTACTTGTTGTGCTAAGCGAATATCTTTGGGAGTGAAACCTGGCTCCTGGCCACAGAAGTCTAGTTTGCGTATCACATGGTTACTGGTGGTTCCTAAGGCTATATTTATGTACTCTAACTGGATCCCCTTTCATTGAAACCCAAACCAGTGAGTGATTTGTCTCCATAAGAGAGTACCATTTACAAGCAACCATGCTGGGGTGGGACCCCAACCAGAGGACTTGTTAATAGCACACATCCACCTCTCACCAGATGCTGTCCAGAGCACAAACCGCAATACTGAAAGAGACGTCTGAATTCATTTTCTATGATTGCTGGACTATGCCATTCCCATGTTTGATGCAGTTTTTTATTTTATTTTATATTTTATGTTATTTTTTGGTATTATTCTTTCTTTTAAAGCTACCCACTGTCTAGCTACATAAGTAGACTAGGAAATAGCAGGTACGCACTGTGTAATTATCTTCTAATTATGGTTATTCATAATTACACAGTAGTTACAAAGGCAAGCTCGGGAATCATATGCTTACTATGTTGTTACCTTGTAAGTAGGTAATTAGGTAGGTAGATGAAATAACAGAAGTTAAGTGGTTGCTCATGGCACTTCACAGATCAAACAGTATTTCCAGCTTGAAACTGACTTTGTACCTGTGGTTGGGATGTAGAACGGGCCAAACCAGTTCTATCATGATTTACAGTGCTTATATACACATCTAATGTACCCTCAGTATCGTTAGTTTGCCAAAACACTACCCTCACTCTTCCCAGTGACCTGTCACAGAAGCTTATAGACCTGTCACAGAAGCTTATGAAGAGTAAATGATCTAGGAATTTGAATAGCAGTTGTGTCTGACAGATGATTTAAATTTTGATGACACTAATCTCTCTTTTCCTATGTGTTGTCTACTCTCACCAACCTGAGTCATTTTGGTTGAGCATGGCCAGTAGTACTTCTATGCATCTTCAAAAGATCTTAAGTCCAGGGAGTCTGACTTGGAACTTCAGCCAACACCCCTTACGCCTTTCGAAGACTAAGCCCACACAAGCTTACTTCATTGTTTGCTTACTGTCAAATGTCCAAAGTACTTCTCTGTGTACAGTCCTGTCTGTGGAGTGACAGAATCCTCATAGACCTGATGATGGATGACCTTCATTAAACAAGACCATAGCCTAAGTGATGCTGGTTGGCATTCTTTTCTCTGCTTTATAATGAAAAAATGTAACTTATGTTATTTAAAGTCAGTCTAATCTCTCTTCTGTCACTAGGTCACCATCAAAACAAATAGTCTGACAGCCGGCTACGCCTCCGATGATTACATTTCCCTGTCATATTAGTGTTGTTGCCAAAGTCTGTAATGCATGTTTAATGATATGCAAACCAAGGTAATAGGATATAGATGTTGTTGCTAGATGACAGAGGAATGACGTTGCATTCTCTCTCTCAAACCCACTGCTTTTTGGAGTTCTTAGTCACTCTGACATTGTATGTGATATGTAGTTTGAAATGCTGGGGTTTTAGTATTTGCATCATTCCAAGCTAGTTTGGTAATCACATCAGTATGCTTTTTTTCTTCTTTTTTTTTAACATCAATATATCATTGTCAAAATCATTTTGATAGCTTGGTGTAATTACTTAAAAAAGAATTAGGCCAGTGCAGAGGAAACTGATATCCTCTAAGGAGTGATTCAAATATAGTAAATGGTTGGGTTTCTCAAAAAGAAGACTAAATTTCCCATGAAACTGTTGCTTCCTGTCACAAAGAAGATGATGCTATAATGTCCTTTCCGTCATGGTTCTGTTTACTTGTGAGCAGAAGTTGCATTTAGAATAACATAAAGCAAACCATTTACAATTATTTTTGAATCACTCCTTAGAGGCTATCAATTTCCTCCACACTGGCCTAATAGTTTAAGATAATTACACCAAGCTACCAAAATTAAAATGACAATTGATCTTTTTTCAATAAATGTTGAAAAACACAATTAAACACAATTGCTGTTTTAAGAAGTGTAATATTTCTGTGTGTGTGTGTGTGTGTGTGTGGTGTCGTGTGAGCTCTTCCTTCAGTAGTGCTGTCCTTGACCCCCTTCCTGAGGTGCTATACTCCACTTACACATACAGTATGTAATGACCACAAAGTGGAAGTTGGAAGACCTTTAGCTTCACAACGACCTCTACAGGCTTCCAAAGGTGGGATGCCTATCGCTGTTCACTAGGTGGATCAATTTGGAGAGCCTTTCTCCTGATGTAATTGCCCTCCATTTCATAAAAAGGATTTATTGAAAATCAGATCTCAGGTTATGGGCCCCGATGACAGGGAAAGAAAAATCTAGAATTTACTGTCTGCTTTTACAGCCGGATTTCAGAAATAATTGTTGCGGGACATGACGGTAAGTTAGCAGTTATAAACCTGTCCTCCATATAAATTACCTAATCAGGAGATCCCAGCGGTTATATAAATTGAGGCACTCATTCGTCTTCAATGGCCTGTGTGTGCATATAAACCCACAACGACCATCATATACTTCACAGGAAAAGGGGGCCCACGTTGCTGTTTACAGAGTTAGGGGGGGAAATGGATGACTTTTTGCATGCTCAATCAACTGTGAAATGTCCATTTAATCATCCACAGAAACCCCCCTGGTTTATTTGTGCTGCAGCACAGATTTACATTTCCAAACATCCCCCATATTAATCATTACTTCATCACGCCCTCCGACTGACAAGGAGCATAAACCGGCTCAGTGTATTGCCCTGTCGACTGTAATGTGTGAATGTGTGTGTGTCTTTGTGCGTGTGTGTGCGCACGCGTATGTCTGCGTGTGCCAGGGGGAAAGAAAAAAAAACTTTACTTTGATTCACTCACCCCTCACTGTGTCCAGCAGGAAGATTGAGTTATCGTGGCATGGCTGCGTTCTGGTGACTTGGAGGGTTCTGAAATACACTTTTCAGTGGCCAAGTGGGAGTCACTCACATGTACGCTACTTTGCCTCCCAAGAGGATATCAGAATGATTAATGGTGGCTTTGAGGAAACAATGTCAAAGATAATCACAAGGAGTAAAAATGTCATTATACTTAGAGTTCTTTCAAGAATGAGTTGCCTTGAAAGTGACCACTATTTTCAACTTTGGAAAGAATTGGGTGGTTTTTCGTCAAAATGGCAAGAAAAACGGCATACTATGACACCGGACCTTCCTTACCTCCGTGTGAATAGCATCCCAGTTTGCTCACCAAGATGACTGTTTGAGTGATATGCACATATACTTGGCGAGTAGATACTCTGAGAGACCCACTCTACCTGCCACCATAATGAAATTCAGAACATTTTACCATCAACAATGAATCCTTCATAAAAGAGTGAAGTATAACTTTATCACCCAGGATGAGAAGCATGTTACATTTGCCACTTTAAACAAGATGAATGGGTCACTGAGCCATTTACATTCTCATACATTTTTATGACTCCGCCATGAAGTGAGTTTGATGTATCGGTAACAAGATAAATGATGGGCATAAAGCTTTGGCAGCTCTGACTTTAAACAATCTTTCATTTGATGCCACTTTTTTCCACTTTTACGTGACGCACTGTCTGTCTTCACAACCTCACACCCGTACAGTCAAAGAAGAGAGCCCCCCTCTTGAACGAGGGGGAGAAACGTGGTATTTGGTGTGCATGCAGCATCACTCAGTACCTGACTGGAACCTTTACGACTACCACAAAGAATTTCACTTAACTCCACATGTCGTGCGGTACATGCGCGTGTTATCCGTGATGGGAAACAGTTTTGCTCTACATGCAAAGTGCACAAAGAGATGTTTTGTTCTACCTGGTACAGCGAGTCACTCAGCCAACTATGAGAGTTAGCTATGCAGTAGCATGAAAAGCAGCTGAAAGCTTCACTTTACAGTTGCCAGCCCCTTTCAAGGATTTTTGTGGAATGATGCATGTATGTGTACATTTTGGCACGGCATTTCAGCAAGGCGGAAACGGAGTTGGGTCGCAGGAAATATCCCCTGTCAAAGACTGATGGAGGATGGTGAATGTAGCTGTCTCAGTGGTCAGAGTGATGGAAGAAGACATTCTCTCTCTCTCTCTCTCTCTCTCACACACACACACACACGCACGCACACACACACACACACACACACACATACACACATTCCATCTTTCTCTCTCCATCTCTCTCTTTCTCTCTCACTCCATCTTTCCATCTCCCTCTCCCTCTCTCTCTCCATCTCTCTCTCTCTCCATCTCTGTCTCTCTAGCCTCTCTCGTTGTCTCGTAATATATTTTACGGCTGGTGTTTGATGGTTGGATGTAAGTAACGATGGAAACATTCCAGCAGATTAATCTGCCCCTGACAGTCAGGTAGATGAACATTTTTACCTATCTGGGCGCCAGATTAAAAATGGTCACGTCAGAGAGCGCGGTGGATGGATCCTTGCGGAGACCTCAGCACCTCTGCGTAGTAATTTGAAAACAGCCCTGGCCCATTTAGTCACCAGTGAGTGAGGGCGTTGCGGCGCGGACAGCGTGATGTATCACCAGGTCCGGCTGAATGACAATTTTATTTCTCGCCTCCACTTTCACAGTGAAATATTAGCAGCACACTTTCTCCATGGCAACTTCTGATTGAACCTAACGTCAGTCAAGCCAACTAGCATGTGAGTTTGCCGCTAAAGCACTGACCTCATCTGTATAGTTTTGAGTTCGAGGGGATCGTTGATTGATGCTACATGTCAGTATGGACCCATGCATAGACAAATGCATAAAAAACATCTGTGTGTATGTGTGTGTGTGTGTGTGTGTGTGTGTGTGTGTGTGTGTGTATGTAAGTGTGTGTGACACACAGCTGGCTGTGACATCAGCAGGCTTCTGAAGAGGAAGTGGCACAGGGCAGCGTCCGCACGCGATCTTCTCCTCTGCCTCTCAGTACAGGCCTGTGGGCTCTGAAGTG
>OMKL01063605.1:1551-11655 GCA_900302295.1 Parasudis fraserbrunneri | reverse complement strand
GCCCTCAATGAATTCGATGTGAGTCACCGAACGTCCCATTCGCTTCTTTCAAACTCTTATTCCAGTTGCATTTTTTTCACTCCTATTTGAGACTTTATCATAACCACAGCACCTACTCTGGGATCCCTAGTGGCAGTTGACCTATCTCAAACTCCGCCCCTTTTCTTTCTTGATCCTCCAATCACAACTGTTGCTTTCCTCGGACAAAGAAAAGTGGGCGGAGTTTAAGATCAATATGGCTGAGCAATATGGTCAATATGACTGTACACCTGTAGACTTCACAGGGAGTTGTGAAAGTGAATAAATCCTTTGAGGATTCCCGCATATTATCCAGTCTCGGCTGGCAGATTTAGATTCCGAGTAAACATTCATTACTTCTCTGGCTGTGGGGGAGAACACCTTCTGTTGACTGAACCCTTCCATTCCTCACTTTTCTCCAAATTACTTTTAATTGCACACAATATGATGGAAGGCATCCCCAGGCTCTGCTCTATCCTGGCTATTGTATCAGTTATGAATGATGCATTGACCATTTACATTGAGCTCAGAGAATGCAACTCAGCAAAGAGGAGAGGACACACTCATGCGTGCGCGTGCACACACACACATATACACACACACACACACACACACACACACACACACACACACACACACTTTTCTGTTCCTTACTGCAGTTTTTTCCTCTATCGTTGTTCTTCCAGATTTTACATATTAATATTCCTGTCAGATGCCAAATTTACTTCAGCAGGAACCACATTATTTATGAGTTTATGGCACTAGACCTCCATAGTAACAGGAGAGAAACAATCTCTACACAGGTCACTATGAAAATAAGCTTCAGGTTTTTCCCCTTAAACAATTACTACAGAAAAAAGGTTTTACACCCGTAAGTGTCACCTAGGTCCCAAATTGTATTTAAGTGTACATTATTAGTCTGCCTTTCATTTAACATACCCATTTCCCTGGAGGAATGGACTGAGCACATTGACACGCTGAACATCTGACTTTGTGATGTCTTTGACAGCACATTCTGTGTCGTGATTCTGTGCTGCCATCTAGTGGCCCTGGACTGACAGTAAACCCTATTCGAATGTGGTGATCTGATGTAAATTCTGTGATGGTTTTAATGTGGAACAAAACAAAACAGCAGAATTGTCTGTGCGTACTTTGCGTAGGCCTATACTGTATGTACACAGCAGTACACCACACCATTAGGTTTTTAAATGATTGCTGTGTGCCTGTCATAAATAGTTGGTGCTGTAATGTAGAAACTGGAATATGTGCTTCAGATAACTGAATAACCTTTCGTATGTTGGTTTGAAAAGTGGCTACGAGTGATTAAATCTGGGTGAATTAGTAGTTTAATTTTTTTAATACATTTTTGTGTTCAATACATGATTTATCCTGTGAATAGTTTTATTGTTTATTAGATCTATAGGCTGTATTTAACAGTAATCTTGTGTAATTATAGTGTTGTCTGGGGGTTAGGTAGAGACACTGTTGCTTTTGTCAGTCTGGGGAAACTAAATCAAGTTCAAAGTTCAAAGTTTGATCAAAGTTCAAAGTTTTATTTGTCACATGCAGATACACCACAGTGAAATGCTTTTTCTGTGTTCTCCAAGAACGTGCTCAAAAAAAGAAGTAAAAAAAAAGGTACACTAAATACAATACAATAAAATAGAATGAGAAAACGTTAAAGTTAAAGTGTTAAAGTTAAAGTCATGGATGACGTCACCCAGACCTCTAGTGAACTGCAGACACTAATTCAGCAACTAACTCAACTATTTTCAACTGTAGTAGGCCCGACTTGAGAAAAGTTGAAGAAATAGTTGAGGAAACAGTGTCTGTAGTTCACAAGAGTTCTGCTCTCCTCCCCCGTAGTTTCTTGGGGGACCGATGCGACCGATGCGGCCGCGCTCTCGAGACACAGAACACGTTTGTTGTCCTCCTCACAACAGAACGGCAGGATTAAGTTTGAAAAGTGGTGAAGTGACCCTTTAAATTTATCAGAGCTTTCTTGCATCTCTTCTGTTGAACGCAGGGGTCGCTAGAGCAACCTTGAATTGACCCTGAACCTTCAAATGTCCATCCTCTATTTTGACATATTCTTGGTAAAACCATGTTGTACTGGGTTTACTCTGACATCTAGTGTTGCTAATAATAATAATAATAATAACAATAATAATAATGATAATAATAATAATAATAATAATAATAATGTTCCCAAATCACACTGCTTCTCCCCTTTAATGATTTCTGAACATGATTTATTTAGAACATTTTTGTCCATTTTCCTATTTTTCGATGTATAAAACATTGTGCAGCTACCAGGCTTCACTTCATCTCAGCCCAAAATGTTGCAGTTACTGCTCTAACTAAAAGAAAACCTTCCTGAAGGTGTGAGTATAACTATCATGAATACTGCATTTGAATACATTTGCTGTGAGTGTATCCAGTCCTTTGTACTGGATGGTATTCTATATGACAGACACACTATAAAGATATGCCCTCAGAACAGATTTGTTCAGGGTCACTTCACGTCAGTCAAAACATGATGCTGTTGAATAATGCAGAGAAAATAGCACAGACATAATGTATTCCATAATATTCCTAAAATCCTCTCTGTAGTGCCAAATATCGCCAACATGGGCTTAGTACTTTTTCCTCATTAAATAATATTTCTTGCAAATTTATGTTGTCATTATTATTTTTTCATTTGTTTTCAACACATGACTTGACAGGTTATTGTAGATGTGGTGTGACATGCCTGTGCTCTTTGCTCAAAGTGATTTCAGTCCCATGTTGAACTTATTGAGTTAGCCCTAGCCCTGACAAGCCGTACTCAGCAACTCCATAAATAGTTAAACAACACGGCTCCGTCAGAGATGCAGTATGAGTCATATGCCGTTATGTGCAAAGAGAGTAACTGAAATCCACTATTACATGGTATGCTACTGCACATTCAACAGAAACTGTACTCTTGATTTATCTTTTACAAGTCAGCAGAGATCCCAAAGCCAGTAACCCTGCTGCATTTAGAAGAAGAATATTGACTTTATTCATAGTATTCTCATGATGTGTTTTGTAGAGAATAATAAGCCCAGAATCAGAAATACAGAAGTCTGCCAGTCTGGTTATAAAAATGTATTATGAGCTTATAGGAGAGAGGAAATACCAGACACTTTTCAGTGTGAAAAGCCTAGTCTGTCTCACTGGAGAAGAGGCAAAGCTTAGATTATATAATGTAGGGATCCAACTGGATCAGAAGTGACCTGGACACGTGGGGACACAGACACAACTTTGGAGAGCGTGAATACCAGTAAATGTGTGCCAGGGGTCGGGCCTATATCGCTCATACTAGCTAATATCAAAAGGCTCACATTTGGAAACTGTGAATATCAGTAACATGAACATGTTGAAATAATTCAAAGAGGGGTACCGGAGAGTTTAAGGGTGACATTACTTTGACAGAAGACGCACTACTGCAACACTCCCGGGGCCCCTTCACAGTGACTACAGATTTGGTTAAACAATGAAGAAAGTCCCTGCACTACTGCCTACTAAACACCGCGTTTATTTGCTTTACTTTCGGTCCGTAGACCATCGCGGCTCAGTGAATAAACACAGTAATTCACAGATTTCCTTCATCATCTAAGTCAGAGTCATTTGCCAGCTGTTGTACCAGCTACACCTGCCGAGGATATTTGGTTGTGCGGATATCTTCTAAGTTCTACAGATCTGGATTACCTCAATCACTGTGAAAGCTGCTCATCAGATGAATAATCACACAAGTCTGTTCTTTGAGTGTTTTGTTTTTTTATAGCAATCACTTTATGTAATAACTTGTGAGTGTGGATCCTATACATCAACCATAAGTGCACAACCTCTATTGTTGTTCAAGATTTATGCACACAGCAGTCTTGGGATAATGACATTTGAAAACGGTAATGCATCTGTAAATGGATTTATATTGTTCTTTGTCTGAAGGAGTCAACAGCATATTGGATATTCTCCAACTGTAGCACTGTGAATTTCAGTTCACAATTTAAGTCAATTGTCTAACAGTGTAATGCATTTCTCCTTTCTTAAGGGATTGTATCAGTACATCAAATGGCATGTGGGGGACCCCCTGTGGTGCTGCTTTGAAATTGCAAGTAGTGTATGGTCAGGCCTCTCTGGTGCTAGGTAGGGAAAGACATAGAAGTCTGGACATGGGCTTTGTTTTGACATTGCAAGTAGCTAACTATATGTGTGTGGGAGAGAGAGAGAGAGAGAGAGAGAGAGAGAGAGAGAGAGAGAGATTGCACAAGTTACATTACCACCATCACAAGCCTACATTAAGAAAGCAATATTCCATTGTCATAGGCCGACACAACCAAGCTCATAACAAAGGAGCCTACAGGGCCATGAGGGAACAGCAAAGAGCTCAACACCACTGAAGGCCACAACGAAGCACACAGACAACTTTTTAGGGCTAACGCCTGTTACAGATCCATTCTGTAACAACAACCTTAACAGATACCCATGGACACACTCATCACCATCTATATCAATTGTTCCGGCACAATAATATGAACACTCGGACCGCCAGAATTACCACACCCCCTTCAGCCGCCACAACGGTCTCTCAGACCATCATTAAAATTGCATTGATATTGATGATAATATAAACAGCAACAACTAATAACCATATCTGTGTACTGCATACTGTCTTTTCTTGAATAAAAAAAAAAGAAAACACTTGATTAAATCAATTTCTGTACTTTAATTTGTTGATTTCTTAGGATTTTCATATAAAGATAATAAAATATCCAATAATTTGCGCATGCAACAGTCACATAGATGAGAGTCGTGTCCTTAGCAGGGTGAACTCAACGTTCTTGGAAACCTCGCAGACAACCGACGCTGCCTTTCACTTTTATTCAGCGCGGTTCCCCTTGTGTCTGAGAGTGCTTGTCCATATGATCTGTGTGAACTGTTCACTGTTAACTGTGAACCGTCATGCTTTGCCCAGGCTTGTAACATGCGTTGGCGTTTCCTTTGCAGATCTACCCCCTGTGACTCCATATCTGAATGTTTTATTTGTCAGCTGATGTGTGCAGGTTGCTTCTCTCTGTAAATGCTCGAATGACTTTTTCTGAAGCCGTGGTTCCTTGGAAAACATGTGCTTACACGTCTCCTGATCCCGCGGAGCCGACGTGGTTAGAAGGGCAGTGAACGCTTTCAGTTCATTCACAGAAAAAGCGTTTAGCATCATGGAATGTTATGAGCATCTTCCCCGTTGTGTCAACAACATTTCCAACTCGCATAAGAACAAGGAAACGGCACAGTCTGCGAGCGATATTTGTTTTTGCATAATGAGTGGGACCTGCTGTCTCTGTGAGAATATTATAGGCAGTGTAATCTGTATGGTTTGCAGATCACCATTTTGGCTCAACTTTATTTAGATTGGGCTATGATGAAAATTATATGAGGAGCAAGAAAGGACAATCTTAATGCAGAGAAATATGCACACACGCACACACACACACACACACACACACACACACACACACACACACACACACACACACACACACACACACACACACACACACACACACACACACACACACACACACACACAGAGAGAGGGGTGGGGTGGTGGGAGAATGGAGAGAGACAGAGAAAAGGGAGAGAGGGAGACAGTGCAAGGTGTTATAGAGAGAGATACAAAGGAGAGAGAGACACTCAGAGAGAGAGAGAGAGCAGTTGCATATGATAGGCAGCAAAAAGAAACAGTCTCACACAGTTTAATGTCTGTTATGATCCGACTGAACAGCGCGTTCCTTTTTCCTCCACCTGTGTGAAATACACTTCTTTCATGACCGGCTTCGTTCTTTACTCAACTTCAAGCTAAAGTTAGCTGGCTAGCTAAGAAAGGCTCCAGTCTCCCCTCTTCTTGACATAAATTCCAAGCCAGTGTTGGCGCCAGACAGACAGATAGAGATATGAAATGACGCTGTAGTGGGGCTATAGGCCATCAGCCCCACTGCATGCGCTCTACATTGAATACACTAACACTCTGAGCATGCGTATTCATGTTTTCCCACGTACAAGCCACCTTGCATTGTGAGAGAGGGGCCAGCCCCACAGTCACACCACCAGCATACTGCAGACACGAAACAGCAGAACACAGTCTGAAGCAGCAAGGCAGGGACAAATAAACATTACCTAAAACACAAACAGATAATCATAGATAATATAGATGATACACTTAATAGCAGATAATAATCTCAATAACATAATTTGTTTGCACAGTTATTTCTGGTGACAACAGGTGGGACTATGCCACCTGCCCCTAATGGCCAATCACCACTGTGTATCCAGTGGGCCTCTATGGTGTAAGGAATGCCAAAGAAGTCTAGACACTGACGCCGCAGAAGGGCTGTTCCGAGCCATGGGTATAGAGCTATTGAGTACAAGAAAATTCTAGTTTCTCCTGAATTTCTCCTCCTTTTCTGCATGAAGCCATGGGCCTGTGGTACGGCAATCACATCGACTCTGTTTTTATGTAAAACAGTTGGGCTTTTTAGAAAAGCAAAATAAGGTAATTTTATTCCAGTCGGCGGACAGGCAGGCAGTTAAATCAGACAAATTGCCCTTTGCTTCGCCCTCTGTGCTTCCCTAAAGCAGCTTCATGTTTAATTCCTAATTCACTACAGAGACACAGAGTATGGGCAGAGCCCCTCAGAATAGTAATGACCTCATATGCCAGGCTATGGCTTGAAATACACATACACATTCACATGCACACACACACACATGCAGACACATGCGCACACAAGCACGTGTGTGTGTGTGTGTGTGTGTGTGTGTGTGTGTGTGTGTGTGATGTGTATGTGTGCACGTGTACACGCACACACACACACACACACACACACTCCATCCCGTCATGCTTTTGCACCACATACAGTTGTGATCCACATGTAGGCTAAGCCTGCAGAGTACTATCCCAAATAATCTCCAATCCCATCTGATACACTGATAAATATTCATCTCTCTATCTATCTCCCCCTCTCTCTTTCTCTTCTCTCTCTCTCTCTCTACCCCTCCCTCTTTCTGTCTCCTTTCTCTCTTTCTCTCTCTTCTATCTCTTTGTCTCTTTTACTCTCACTCACACTCACACACACACACACACACACACACACACACACACTTTGTTTTCAATAATGGAGTCATTGTGGATGCAGCAGTGTGTGATGATGGAGTTGATGTGCTCTGGGCTGGTGCTGCCTCTCCATACTGAATCAGCTCTGATCTCTTCCTCTGCCTCAGGCTGTATTACTATGGATGGATGGACGGATCAATGGATGACTGGATGGACGGATCGATGGATGGATGGGTGAATGAATGGATGGATGGATGGATAGATACATAGATAGACAGTTGGACGGATGTACGGACGGACAACACTATGAGAAACAGTTATAGACATGGCCTACGAAGACCATAAAGACTGTGTTGGAGCCGGTATGGCTTTTGGCCGTATGGAACTCTCTATATCGCGGTAATACTTTTTTTTTTTTTACACTTCTGTGCGAATGTGGTTTGCTGTATCATTGCAGGATTTTATTCTTGCCTTTTTAGATATGCAGCACCTCAGAGACTGGTCACTAACTCACTTTGTCACGGCAGCACTGTGTCCAGTCCTGTGATATGCCTTCCATTACGGCAGTGTTGGGGTAATGATGTGATTCTTGCAGCCCTACCTGTATGGATTTCATTTTTGGTTATATTTACCAAATAGGCCTAGTTGTAAGTCAGAGTGGTGGTGTTGATATCCATGAGATTTAGGGCTGGGTAGTATACTGAATAGTATACCTAGTATACTGGTAGTATACCTTCATGGATCTGTGTAAAGGTATGGATTTTTACTATACCGTCATTCGCGATATTATATACTTATTGTAAAATATAAATGTACTGTGTATTAAGTAAGTTAATCAAAAATGTTTCCTTGCAGCAGTATTAAAACAAATGGCTATTGTATTATAACATAATGACATAAAGAATATGTATGTCATTTCACATTGTAATTTGTACTGGAAAATGAAATGCAGTCAAACACTGTTATACTGTCAAAACTAAGAACAAATATCTTGATGTAATAGTTTGGCCATATCGCCCAGCTCTGATAAAGTGGTGGGATTGGATACACAGGTTGGCCTCGTTGCAGAGCAGAAGTCATTATTCAATACTGACAGGTTTCGTCACTTCTTCTCCCTCTGCTGTTTTCTCATAAATAACTCCTGTCTCAGCACCTTGCTGCCCAGGTGCCCCTCCACAGACAGAGGTTGTTAGGAGTCAGATGGCGAGGTGTCAGATAGTGTCTTTACTGTATTCCAACCTCCGCTTTACCAGACAACTGCTGAATCTTCTTGATCAAACTCTGAACACGCACCCAGGCTGTCGTGAGTGTGGGGACATCTAGAGAGAACCTCATCTCTTCCCGTCTGTTTCCATTAGAGTAAAAGAACAGTGGGCAGATCTGACTAGATTTTTGACTGTCTACGCTAATATGAACTGGATTTTTGATTAGTTCTTTAATTCAATTATAATTTTGTCTTCTCGTTTTGGAAGTGTACCCTTCAAGAAATATTTGATAGCTCACACCTACAATATATTTCAAGACAGATTTGATTATATCGCTTTCTGAAGTTGGTATTTTATTCTTCTCTTTATTGAAAAGACACGCTCAGCTGAAGATAAGTTTGGTATTAGTAAGTATTCTGGTCCCCTTCTCGGTCTCTCAGGAGGAAGGTACACAGGACCTTTTGTGAAGGTTGACTGTGGTCTACACGACACTAAATTGAAAATGGCAAGGATTTTGTGCACCTTGTCTCCACCCCCTCCAAAACATGCAGAGTCAGTGACACAAAGGTTAGTCAAGGGTTTAAATGCTGGGCGCGGAGGCCGCTCTGCAGCCAGAGTGAAAGGGCAGCTTATGAATAAGATGAGGAAGAGAAGATGACCTCATCCATCCTATCCACTGGCACCAAGAATTAGTCTGGAATGGGTCACCTAAGGACATTTAGATGCCCCCCCCCCAAAAAAAAAAAAGGAAAGAAAGAAGGAAAGAAAAAAGTCAGCAGTTCATGTTCACTGAATTCTAGTGTCTGTTGGCACATAACGCACCCTTTTAGTGGGGGTGGTTTTATGCTTATGCCAACACGGGGAGACTCTTTTCGCTCGTTTGAGGGCATTTAGACCCATGCAGATTACAGAAGTTGTCAGTCTTTCGTGAGGTCGGGATCTCTTTGCCAGATATAGTCACCATGGTGTGCTGTAGCCGACCATAGTATAGGGATCTGAACTCAGAGCGGAGACAGATGGAACCAAGCCCCTGCGGGGGTGGGGTGAAGAAACCCCGTAGCACGCACAGACATCACATTATAGGTCACAGAGGCAAGTGTGAGGATAACAAGCTTGTTGGTTAAAGCCTGCCAGAGATGTGAGGATAAGGTCTCAGAGTGCGAGTGTCTTGTGGCAGATATTTGACACGCAGTCTCAAAGGGTCACAGCCACAGAGCTTGGAACTGATGGAGTGGCCATTCCCATTCACGTATATACATTCTTAAATGGTCGTTTGGTACAACTTAAAATGGCTGACGCAGAATGTTTGATGTCATGGAAATCCATGTCGGGTCGGTGTGTACGAAATACAGAAAGTCCATCCGTTACCACAGTAAAGGCATCGTTCGGATGAACATTCACGCGGGGCGGTGCTCATTCCCACGAAAACATTGTGAAAATTCTATGGAAGCCATCTTAGGTGTACCAATAGAAATCACCATGACACACTACAGGAAAAAACCCTAGCCCTGACCATTTGAACTTGAACCCTAGCCCTGACCATTTGAACTTGAACCCTAGCCCTGACCATTTGAACTTGAACCCTAGCCCTGACCATTTGAACTTGAACCTTAGCCCTGACCATTTGAGCTGTGTGTTGTTTACACCAGCACCTCAAACAGTCGGTCGCCTTCCAATAAACCGAGCCTCAGGGGGCTGAGAGCTCGCAGTGTCAGTGCACACTCAGCCACCACCACAACCCACAGT
>OMKL01063527.1:0-10908 GCA_900302295.1 Parasudis fraserbrunneri | reverse complement strand
TCGCTCTGTCCGCTAGACTTTCAATACAGTATTCTCTCTGCTCTAGGCAAACGGGACACAAGGCCGTCTGCACGGAGAGGGGCTAGGCGATGTGTTGCTCCACCCCGTCTGGTTTACACAGTCCCCCTCCTTGCCGAGACAAAACGAGCCGCCCTCCCGTTGTACCATTCCGTCTCAGGTTCCCAAGCCCATGGCATCTCAGAACGCTACCCCCGTGCTTTCCTTCACCTATGGAAAGAAGAAAAATATATCCCCATTTTCCTTTGTCCCTCACCCATTCGTTTGAACCAGACTCATTCCTAGCCCCTGAAACGCAGCATACAGACCTCATCTTGGCGACTTATGTAAGGGTGTACCAGGATGAAAACAATTCCGCATCAATAGGTGTACGTTTTCTACGACTGTACCCTAATCATGGCAGTAGCCTAAACACGCGGTCATCTAGAAATGTTTTTGGAAATGTGGTGCCAACTTAGTGCTATTAGGCGTAGACTATATAATAAAGGCTTGTGTAAAAGCAAAAGCAGAACCAGTGCTTTTGAACATAATTGGTGCATATAGGCTATTTATCTGTGAATATCTTCTATGTCTTGAGGTAGATTACGGGCCATCCTGCACGTCATTCGAGAATGAAGGAGTTAAAGTGACATTTTGGGGGTCCGCCCACCTCTCTCGCCGTGGTTTGCGGCAGGTCACCGCGTTGTTGTCTTGGGCGCCGTTGCGCATGGGGATGTTATGTAGGAGGGGGGCTATATGAAGAGAGGAGAAAGGGAGTTGTCAGACAGGCGTCGCAGACCCTGTACAGCGGGGAGCTTCAGAAAAGCCATCGCACATTTCCCGTAAGCAAGGCTTTGCAGCAACCCGCCTGAACAAAGAACCGCGCTGTTCGCCTCGTTCGCGCAACAGACTCGCCAAAATGTCCTCGAGTGAAGCCACGCCTGGCGGCATGGTTGCACAATAACACAAAGGCTCATGTGCTCAAATAATATTATTATTAATAATAACGATGATAATAATAATAATAATAATAATAACATTAACAACAACAACAACAACAATAATAATAAAAATAATAATAGCATAACAACAATAATAATAACAATATTATCGCTCAATAATCCTTTAAAAACAAATGCTTATAGCCTGTGACCTTTTAGTTTCCAGTGGTTTCATCTTTTACAGAGTTCTTTCTCTGATGACCAGTATCCAGTCTAAACAGCCCAGCCTTTCCCTATTAAGAGGTGTGATTCCAGCGGGGTAAGGGTGTCTGACTGGCATAGCAAACTGAGGATACAGAAAACATGAGATGTTTCATTTGAACAGTAACTGACTGTCTACATTACTTCCCCAGGACACATAAACTATAAAGCCTTATTTTTATTTAAACTTTTTATTTTTATTTTTAATTTTTTACACGCTGACCTTTTAAATGGAACAGGGAAACAATAGCACAAAAGTTGGTTTCATAACCTGAAAGAATGAAAATGATTATCTGCTGACTTGAAACTATCCCTACTTGTTTGTTTTCCCAAGGGAGGTGTTGAGTTGACTGCATATTGATTCCATGTGTGCTGATTTACATGAGTTATTTTAATGGTGTCAAATTTGCTTTCAAATATTAACACATGCAATCACAATACCTTAACATGAGCTACTTGCGTCTACATGTGATCATATGTGAAAGCAATGGCTCACAGGTGATATCATGAAAATAACACATGTAAGCACACATGGAATCAGGTAAAATAACATAATAAGCATTCCAAATACACACTGGAAATGCATATGAAAAACGTGATTTTTTTTCACATTCATGTGGCTCTTCACTAAAGGTGACTGAAGAAATTCTCAGCTGTCTAATAATCATTGGATTTTGTTGACTAATCAAAGTCTATTTAGTCAACCAATCTGTAAATAGATGTTACCCATATGATTCTCCCCAAAATGAATGCAATCAGGCAGTGAGAACTCCTTAAATGTAAGACCAAAACATATTTATGAATATTATTGTGATGCTGGTGCAAATGTGCTGCCCATTTTCAAATAAATAACTCATTCAACATGCAAAAAAGCATGAAAACGGACTAATCAACTAAAAAGTCTCAGTTGACTAAGAAAATGTCTGATTCGTTGATTGATCGACTGAATGGGTCCTCTGACTTATCAATTGATTTATATATGGGGTCACAGTACCACCTCCAGGTCACGGTATAACCACGTCCTCAACTACCACCACATCCCTGATGTACATGCATAATCATGGTCTAGACATCTTCCCTGGGTGCCAATCAGGAAAGGGCTCTTTCCCCAAGGGCACTCTGCAGAGCAGAACTCACAGGGAGACTCCCCCGTATGAGGCCAGGATTTAACCCCCCCCCCGCCCCCCATAACAAGACGCATAACAGTGATGAGAGGAGAGAAACAGGAGGGCTGGCTAAATAGAGAGCTGGAGGGTGGACCCAGGGGGTCTGCTGCCCCTCCCTACTACCCAGTGGAGAGGACTGGGGGAGATCTAGGTGATGATGGGAGAGTGGGAGGTGGTGGTGGTGGGGGGGGGTATTGCACGAGGGCCAGCTTTTCAGCAACACGCCAAGTGAGCCAGTTTGTCCAAGAGGTCATCCAGCTCCATTAAATGGGGTCTGTTGGGAGCCCAAGGCCTCAATCAATAAATAGGATGGATCAGGGATAATGTTTCCCCTACACACCCCTCTCCGTCTGGGTGTCTGGCTGTGTGGGGGCTGCCTTGTTTGTGATGTTACTGTACGGCTTTCTCTCTCTCTCCTTCCTCTCTCTCTTGGCATACACACATAACCTGTGTGACCCTGACCTGATCCCTCCCGACCTGTACAGTCATCTGTGGCTCTGAAACCCACATTGGACACAACAGGTCTGGTTTACATTCAGACCTTATTGCCTCGTTGGAGGGTACAGTCGTCAGCTGTGTGTGCGTGTGCGTGTGTGTTACAGGATGCTTGTAAAACCCAGAGTACTGAGGTCATGTTACTTGCACATAAAAAAAAACACACACACAAAAAAACAACTAAATGATCTTGACCATCTGGTTGTCAGGCCAGTCTCGTCTCTCTTTCTCCCTCTATGAAAGGGTCACTGCGTCTCTGGGGAGATGCTTTGGTTTACTGTGCCCCGAGACAGACACCAATCTCTTTGTCCAACAGCCCGTGCAAACACCACGTCCACCTATGGACTGTATCCGTCTTTCAAAGGAGATGGTCTTAATAGGCTGTAAAGACATCTCTGAGACTCCCAAAAGGGCATGTCTTTGACTTCCATGGCCAGATGTCCTTTTCATGGCCTTTTTCGGGTGCCCCGCTGTCAAGTGAATGGGGCTGCTGAGAACACAAAGGGCCCACGTTGGCTGGGCACCACGTGCTGATGTCATAGTGTACTGGCACTCTGGGATGATGTAAGACCTCATGCGAGCGATGTCACATCTTGCGCTCATAAAACCGAAGAGAGCTTTTGCCCCACAACAGTCCGGACAAGGCTTCCAGTGGAGTCCCCCCCCTCCCATAAGAGGATCAGTTATTGCAGATTATATCAGACAAAGCCTTAATCAGATTGACTGACTCAGGCTGGAATGACACTCGTCAACATACTATTCAGTTCAGCTCAAATCTAGTTTCTCTTTGCACCCTCAAATCAAGCCTATATTGACTGTTTGTTCACCTGTACACCTCTCACAGTTTGTCAATGGAGCGCTGGGGGATTTTCTCAATGACTGGTGTGACCCATAAATACAGCCACATAAAACTCAGCTGTGAGAGTGGCTGCTAACGCGCCACCCTCTTGCTTCCAGTGCTAGCTATTTATGTCAGTGTGCTTGTGGCAGGAGACTGGTGTGACAAACATGTCTGTACTTTTAATTTATTAAACGGCCACTTTCACCACTATTACAGGCAGATCCCCCACACAAGACACTGAGACACTGTTTACTCACATACAAAACCTCACCTTCACACTCTCACACACACACACACACACACACACATACACATTTACACACAGACGGATGTAGTGGTTGGGAGAGCTGGTCTCAGCTGGGAATATGAGTCAGGTGGCTATGACTTCATTGCTTTTTTCAGGCATTAGGTCATCTCTCTCTCACCCTCTCTCTCGCTCGCTCTCTCTTTCGCTCTCTCTCTCGACAGCCAATCACATTGATGCTAAACAACTAGTGACACACCTAGAGATGAGTAAGGTTCACCTCACCTCTTACTTCCCACACTCTGATGACCTCACTCATGTGAAGCTATAAGCCTTGAGCTCATCATTACTGGTTTCCATTTTCTGTTTGGGGCAATTTGTCATTCTATTAAATGCAATAAAAGACAATGGCTACACTGCACCATGCATAGTGAAAGATAGCTACTTTAACTTTTACTTGTGAGGACACCAGGAAGACTAACAGTATTTAAATTGGCAGCTAATGGGGATCCTAATAAAACAAACAAACCCACAAAATCCCCAGTTACAGTTTGGATGTCACCATTTTGTACAATTATTGATTAGTCTATATTTCAATAAAGCACCTTTTATTTTTTTATTCCATAATTATTATGTAGGGTGATCAGAAGAGCATAGCCTAATGAAGTATTGATTCTATTGGTCTGCTGTGGGTACATTTTAAACCCATACTCTGAAATTATGTTTACACGTTAATTGTAGGCATATGCTTTTTTCCCTTTAACTAAAGGACTTGTAGATAGGTTTCTTGCAACTTGCGCATTCAGTCATACCTCAATACCAGTGTTTTTGACATGTGAGTCCCAAGTCATTCTTGCCTTGATACAAAATCAATGCCTCAAATAATCTTTTTTACCATCTTTTACCATTAGACTACTGACTACTTTTTTTTGGCAGACTTACCACTGCCATAGGCTTCTTGCCTGGGTCCAGACCTTTGGATCCGCCCACTCCACTGAGTTGACTTATTCTGAAGATGGAAATGGGTGTAACAAGTTGACAGTTCTGTCTGATATCAGGCAAATAGGCTTCCAGTGTGTCTGAAAATGTCTTAAACACCACATAATCCCATGAAAGTGACCACATTTAACTAAATGCCATGCAAACCTGTTATGTGTCACTTGTTTTCTGAAACGTTTTGCCAATACATATCTGAGGAAGAATTCCTCTTCTTCCATTTTAGAAACCATATATTACGGGACAATAGAGCATATTTTCAGGAAAATTAATGCACCTCAGATGTTAGCATGGAATATTAGTAAAATATGGTGACTTTTGTGGGTTTATGTAAGAGTTAACATTTTCAGATCTAGCCAAAGGCAGTGGTCAATCAGCAAATAAATAAATTGTTGGTCAAAGATTATAAAAATAATTTGAGGCATCAATTTTGTATCAAGGCAAGAATGACTTGGGACCCAAAAACACTGGTAATGTTCTTTAACAGCTCATTTAAAAGTCATATTCAGCTATCATATAGCCTACTGAACAGAAATTATTCAGAAATTCAGTTTGACATTTTGTTATTTTGTGGTCGTGCTAGGGCTACCCTAATTTGTTCATGTTTGGATTGAGGACCGAAACTTTAATTTTACGACACCATTGTGCCAGAAAGTCCCTAGCAGCTTTAGCTTGCCTTCGGACAAATTAATTTGCAGTCTATCGGTGTTCGCTAAGGTATGTAAGCATTTTCTGGAAGCTTTACTTATATTTCCAGCAGTCAAATTGATTTTGAGGAAAAGAAAAGTGGGCATATGAAGTGCAGGAAATAATTAATTAATTATGGTCGCCAGGTGGCGCGAGGCTACAGTCTAATTAACAGATATCTCTGCAGCCGGCCTGGCATTGCTGGACTACTGCAGGCTTATCAACTATGTTGGTTTTTGTTAAACGAAAGTCGGCCCTTTGGAAAAACTGTTCAACAAGACTTTCGACATATAAACCGTACTAGTGTGATAGTGATAGTGGTGAGTTTGAAAAAACACTCTGGATTTAACAGGCGTCGGCAAGCCTGTAGAACTATTCTTCCCCCCGGGAGAAAGTCGTTTTACACTTCAGGCAAGCATTGTAGTAGTCTTTGCATTGTGTAAATCGAGTATGGCATGCTAGTATGTCTGTAATGTCTGTGACCTGCTGATAGCCTTTTACTTACTTATTGTGCTTCACTTTTCATTCTATTTGGTGACCGGTGGATGGCGCTTATCATCTATTATCTTGACTTGTAGGCTACAATGAGTGGAGAAGGCAGGGGGCGCCCTAGTTGTCACATTCTTAGAGCTGCAGCATTATTGTTGAGAAAAGATGTGGATAACAGGAATGTGTCTATAAAAGGGAGAAGAAAAAAAGTACTTTTGCCCTTGTATTAGTTGCATCATAACATAATGTCATGTTCTCTAACAAACTTTAGCCTACTTCCTTTGCCTTGCCTGGGATGCCCTCTGTGTTCTAATAAGCTTCACCAGTCTCCTCAAACAGGCATAAAGGGGAATACCACAATATTTTAAAGATTTCATCTAAGTTATTCCTGTGGTCTATAACAGTGGTTCTCAATCTTTTTCATGTCAAGGACCCCCACATTGACGCCTTAGGTCTTGGATCCCCATTTGATCAGATTTTGTCTCAGGGACCCCCATCTGAGAAGATTTGTATAGACTTGGATATGACCTAGTCCAGAATTGCATAACTGTCCATACTTCAGGTGGGGAGCTAATATTGGAGAGAGTGAAACTTATATATTCAATCCCTGGGCTAACTTCTAGTTAATGAAATAGTGAAGTCAAAATATTCAAAATGTTTCTGGTGACCTCCCGGAACCTGCTCAAGGACCCCACTTTGAGAAACCACTGGGCTAGAAAAGTCCAATAAATATTTGTAAATATGAACAACTCTCTCCTAAAGTCAGAAACCAGAGAACTAAGACAAACCCATAGCCTAATGTCATCTAAATGTGAAGTGCTCTGCTCCGTAGATACTGAATTGGGAAAGTGGCTGTGAGAGCACCCAGGGGGTTTGTGGTACATGTTCTGGTTCACTACTAACAAATAAGGTTCATTTACATACAAAAACCCAAAGATTCTACACGGGTCAACAAAGTCTCCCAGACATTATCATTGGAGCAGAAGCTGATAGGACTGCCACAGACAAGAGTAAGTCACGAATGAAAAACATGGAAATGATGACAATCAAAAACAAAAAAAATTCTTGAAAAAAAACAAAACATTTTATTTTACTGTGATGAAATTTGGGCTGATAATTTAATATTATCTTGGCTGCATGTATGAACTGTAGGCCTAGCGACCCTTTTTTGTAGGAGAGAGGAGTACTTTTTAAATGGATATTGTGGAATTGTATTTTTTCAAGGATACTACTATATATTTCCTTCTTTCTATTTTATATAATTTCAATAAAAGAATAAAGAAAAAATGAAATACAATTAACACCAGCCAAAAAAAGGGCACTTTTTGACTCTGAGGGCGAAAGGGGAGGGTCTCAAGCCCCCCTTGGGCCGTATCTGTGCACATGCATGACTACGGGTACCTACCCAGCATGTGTAACAGAGAGGCCCTGCCTGAAGCCTACTAGTAAGCCTAATATCTCCCTTTGCCAGGGAGGATTCCCCTTTGGCTGACCGGTAGATGTTTGATTTCCCATACGGGGGACCCGGGGGTGAATCCAGATGGGTTACACATGCAAGTCTGCTATTCTGTATTGATGGTGCAGAGTTGTTGGTTGAGGCGTTTACGAAGCAGAGAGCACATACGCTTACACTGCCGGACAGTCCGCAGTCCTTTACCTCCAGGTGTACCAGTTCTTTGATCTTTCTTTCAGCCATAGGTTATACGACGCCAGTACGCTAGTACGTAAATGCTAGGTACGTGCGCACAGAAAAAGAAAGTGGTACGCGGACAGACAGTCTCTGTGGACATCTGCTGAGGTCCACTATTGTTTCATTTTAGTCTGTGTGGACCCTAGCAGACCTTGGTCCATGTCTGCTATGTCTAGAGTATGAAGTGGCCTTTAGGGTTCAATACTAATTGTATAGCACCAACCACACTTGGCTGAAAACATTAAATGTCCCATATTTTCATCTTTTTAACAATTTTATATGATTTTCTTGAATCTGTGGGAAATGTTTGTAATTTCCCCCCCTAGGAAATGAGTCTAAATCTAATTTTAATTATTTATTTCCCAAAACCTCATTCTTCCTTTGTAATGAACATGCTATTTTGGCGGGTTATTCCCTTCCCCTGATTGGCTACCCCACATCCAAAAGTAAAAAAAAAAAGAAAAGAAAAGGTTTACAAACTGGGCAGTAATTGAGGTAGGCAGTGTTCCTGGCTCCAGAAAGGACAGCTAATTGATTGTTTGCGTCCTTGTTATAATGTCACAAAGGGTCATACTTCTGATTGGCTTGTTTAATCTGAAGACTGAACAGCAAGGACTATGTATGTCATTTTCTTTCCCAGTGTGTGAATAACTTTTCAAACCCATGTTCCATAACATGGCACCTTTAAGTCCATCCACATTTAAGCCTATCCACCATCTTGATGATTTTGTTTTTTATTAATAGAAAATGACTGCTAACTGTACAGAACAACCAACACTCAGGTGTAGAAATGTCTATTTTGTATCGATGCTGTTGTTAATGGACTTATGTTTGCTATAGATGATTGTTTTTAATTGTACAGCACCACCCACACCTTGTGTGGTCAGTTGTAATCAAACAAAAATATGGCTTTGTCTCATGATGCTCTGAGGAAGGCTTTGTCTCATGATGCTCTGAGGAAGGCTTTGTCTCATGATGCTCTGAGGAAGGCTTTTGCTGTAATGCGTTGGCCTGATGTGGCTGTAAATAAAAGAAGGTAAAACTAACTAGGTGAAGAAAAAGGTTTCTGTGCGTTCTGTCAGTTCCATGTTTTTCATGGATTCTTTGTGACTTGTGGCTAATCTGTTGCTTGTGACAGAGCAGCCAGCCAGGAGACTGTTTGAGGAGGCACACTGACATGATGAATAAAAATACATTCTTAAACGAAGTGGTGTTGCTTTTTTAATAAACACTACTTAAGAATTCTTACTGTATTCTAGATATCTTTCCCCCTGGGGTGCATCTCATATTCTCCCATGGGGCAGTTATACTTTTGTTGCCAATTGTACCAACAAAGACCTTAGCGCTTGGTCCTTCATTCGTTGGGATTTCATGTCTGTTGGACCCGCCCTAGAGAAGATGCACACTCAACAAAGTTGATGTTCTCCACACTGCTGATATGTTATGTAAATTAAGTGCTTGGGGGTATATTTTAATGTGTTATGTAAATTAAGTGCTTGGGGGTAAATTTCAGCAACCTGCAGTTCCTGAGTCTTGAGTGATTTACATGTTATGAAACAAACAAAACAAAACAAAAAAAAAACTACACAAAACTGCTCTTAGAGCTACTGCATTTAATTTGCAGTATATGTGAACAGAAGCCTGAGTAGATCCTTGGGATAAATAATTAGTACCAGTGCAGTCAGGAAAAGGCAGAATGGTTCCTCATCTCTACCCTCCGTGTTTGATTGTGATTTCCAATGCAAACCTGCTGCTTGAGCGTCAGTTAGGAACAGGTGAAGGCGTTTGTATGAATAATTTCATAATGATGTGTGAACAATGGACATGTTTCAGCAGATGTGTGGAAGGTTGGTCATTTGGTTGTATGTGTTGACACAACGACAAAGTGCATGACAGACGGCTTAAGAATTGTACCATTGTGGCACAAAGCAAGGACAGGTGATTGTCTAGTACAGTTAGCATATCTGATGTTGATCATATAGCAACAGCGATACAAAAAAAAACCACATGTTGAATTTGACCTAACGTTAAAGTGGTAATCCGCAAGATGAGGATCTTGGCGATAAGCGATCATTGCTGTTGTGTTTTTACACTGACTTGCTTTCCATCTTGAGTACTCATGAACTTTTATTTGTCAAAAGTAGCTCTGGTAAACGAACAGGTTGGAGACCGCTGGTTTATACCTTATCTTCAGTATGACAAAGAGGGCTGACATACATCTGTGGAGGACGAGGAAGTGCAGGTGTTAAAGCAGGCCATCTCTGTGCAGTCTGTGTGTGTGCTGTCTCTCAGGTTTTTTGAAACAGGAATGTTTGGCCCACTGAACCAACTGGAGATGTTCTGAATACTTGCTTGTAAAAACCCTTCAAGTTCCATCTTGTGCTCAGTGTTTGTTGCCAAACCCCCCCCCCCCTTCTGAAGTTCTTCTCTCAGGGCTGTAGCAATCAAAGTTGCTCACACAGTACAAAAAGAGAGAGAAGGGGGTAAAAAAAAAATATTTACATTGCTCAATGGGGCACACCTTGTATTAATGATGTCCTCCTGGAATGCTGTTTGGGCATGGTAGAGCGAGGAAGAGGTGTGTGTGAGCGGGAAGGAGCGAGGGAGAGAGAGAGTGTGAGAGTTCTGACTGTTAACATGCTGTCGGTTGCTTGTCATGTCTCGTGGGTTGCATCACAGGCTGCCGTGCCTGCTCCTGTGTTTTGACTTGATGAATGCCACAGGGACTTGGTCTCCAACTAGCTGCTGAAGACTCGCACATATTTGCCTTGGTTTATCAGTCAAAGATGATGTCATTTCATTTCTTTTAAAATATCACATTTTACTTTGTGCGTGTGTGTGTGTGGCATGGAAGTGATATTGTGTCGTTAGGAAGTCTTTCCTCAATGTCTCATCATTATCTCAAAGTCCTTGTGCCAGTGTTATACTGTAGCGTCTGTGAGAGAGAGAATCGGAATTTTCTGTTTGTGCACACGGCTCAGAGTCTCACAGAAGAGAGAGTTCGGAGGCGAGACTTGGACGCAAGCTCGTTGGAAGAGAAATATTTGGGCTGCCGAGCAAGGCGTTCTTTTGTCAGTACAAATACCATGGAAACACAAGGA
>OMKL01063342.1:1326-14860 GCA_900302295.1 Parasudis fraserbrunneri | reverse complement strand
TTTCATTAGGGTCTTTTAACTTTATTTTTCGCAACACAAGTCCATAACATAAAAATTAACTTCATCAAATCCTGCACCCCCTACCACCAAATACCAGACGTGCACATATGAACATTATACATAGCCAGACATCCATAAAAGGAAAATAAATAACACAAATAGAATGAAATGACTGAAAAATTGATTACATTGTCATGCTGTCAGCTTCCATTTCCTCACCAAAGGTTAAGAAAGGCTGCCAAATAATATGACATTTCCTAGTAGACCCTCTGACAGTATATCTAATCTTCTCCAATTTAAGATGGTACATGATTTCCCTGATCCAATGACTATATGTCGGTGGAATAGGGTCTTTCCATTTAAACAATATCAGTCTCCAAGCCAGGAAAAAGCAGAAGGCCAACATGCTGATTCCCCACCTACTAAGAGGGGTGTCCACTGGGGCAACTCCAAACAGTGCAATGAATGGAGACGGCTCCACTGCTTTATTCTAAAATATTTGACAAAGTGTTTTGCCTTAGAGATCATCCAATTAATTAACTGTTTAACTAATGTGATTCCACATTTCAAGTCGCAGAAAAAACTAGAATGAACTGTTATTGCACAAAAAAGGTAAAAGTTGATCATATTCTCATGTATAGCCTATTGTCTATGCCATTTGGTAGACACGTGTACTTAAAACCTTACATAAGTATTAGTATGGGTGGCCACAGTGGGATGTCAACCCCTAACTTCAGCAGAGTTAATGCAACATTCTACCCATTGGGCTCCACAAGGCCATGTTCATGTGTCCAAACATTGCAAATATGGCTTAAGAAAACATACTGTCAAGCATTTGTGTTTGAGATAGTGATTGCATGAGAGACATTCTCACCTTTAGCAAGTAAACATGGGCCCTATTCACACCTGGCATTAAAATGTGTTTTTGGTGATCCGATCACAAGTGGGCAGCTCTAACTACAGGTGCAAATGCACCCAAGACGTATTGAGGATGCATTGAGATCCGATCACTCAGACCACATTCGGAAGTGGTCTGGGTCACATATGGCCACATTCTTTTAGAAGTGTGAACACAAATGCTTCCTGGGCCACATTGAAGGACCGCCTAGTCAACTGTGCATCATGTCCTCTGGGGTCATGGCTATGAACCTTTTTCTATAATTCTAGGCTATGAACACAGCAGAGGCGAAAACAGCTGTTCCTCCTTTTTCCTCATCTTCAGTTGGTTCTCAAACTGCGTAAGCTGGCTTTGTCCACAATGTCTGAAGTTTTCGAAAAGCCCATATATAGGCTATATTAGGGCTGTCACTTTTTTTTAAATAACGTTGAACGAATCCAAAGTAAAATAGAGTTTTTATGTTATCAGAATCCTCTATTATAATGTGGGATCATGGTGCCCTTTCGGCAGCCCCATGCCTTTTTATACGCGCTAGCATCCACAAAACAATTATTTATTAAAGCCTTTTCACACCAATGACGAATTTATGTGGTCGCAGATGACTTGCAGTCTTTCCAAAGGGTCTAATTCACTCAGTGCACGGACTCCCCACTGTTCCCCACAGAGTGATACATTCATTCATACGAGCACTACTGAAAAAAGCTGTGAGGAGGTTGTAAAGGACGCTTGAGTTAATGTTGAGTGGCAATTTGGAATATGGAATGAATATGCAAGGACAGTGCTATGTGATTTTGTGAGATAGACCTAATCAGCTTTTGTAGACAGCTGTCATCACTGGAGACACTCGCCTGTCATCCTTCTATTGCTTGGAAATACAATTTCTGATCTATCAGACGCTCTGTATCGGTATCGCCTGGAGAGTGGTTTTATTATCTGCATTGTGTTTCACATATCTTCCCAGCTTTCGGGTAATTTGGATAACTCATACAAAATGCAGGCGAGGTGTAAGCTAATATCCACAATGAGAATATGGAAGGAGAATAAGGAGTGGATAGGCCCCATATCTGCGTGCATAAATAGCACTGTTGTACGCGGATCATCTCACCTCCTTATTCATTTCAAACATGAAGGTAGTTGATGAGAGAGAGAGAGAGAGAGAGATGAGCAGTGTGTATAATGAAAATCATAACTGGCCAGCGGGTTATAGTGTGAAAAGTTGTGCAGTCTCTCTAAATTAAAGGGATTTCACAATAACATTGTAAATTGTAATGGAAACACTGCATGCACATGCATCTTTAGTAATGTAGGTGTAGGCCTAAGTGCTAATTTGCATATTGAGCGGGGAGGCGAGATCTGATCACAAGTGGTGACTCGAGACGCATGTGGAGACACATTCTGATGCCAGGTGTGAACTGACATATGTCTCGACTGGATCTTGACACAGTCTGGATATATCTGATTACAAAGTACAGGTCTGAACAATGTCCTTTCACCGGATATACACCAGTGGGGGACACAATAACAGGTTGCACCTCCCTCACGGCCTGTAAATAGAACAGAGGCCTGGGAAACACACCAACACCATTATGCTGCCCGTGCCCACCTGCAGTGAAAACAATACTTCAATAACTAGGATACTGGATCTTATAGTAGACTATGCATGCTCAATCATGTCCACATGTTTTGCAGCCAGCGTCTCACGTGTGATTTAAGTCAAGAAATAAAGGGCTCGCAACTCCATTTTAATGCTCGCAAAATAGTTTATTGTTGGCCTATTGAAAACATTTAGATCCCAGTAGACCTAACGCAGATTCCGGCAGGGATCAAAACACAGGAGAGATACAGGTAAGAGTAAGAGTGCAAAACCAAACAAGATGTGTGTACGAATTACTACAAAAGCTACAAAGCCAGTTGTGGTGACGCAGTGTTTCAAAGTACTGTACTGCACCCATGGATTGGGGATTTAATGTATGTCACAAGGCTTTATGTTAGACCTGACAAGAAACTGTCTAACTGTCAACATTGGAAAAAAACAACAACCCAGTAATCGCCTCACATTCAGAGGACACTTAGTTGAACTATATGCCAATCAATGAGCATAATGTTCCAATGAACAACAGCCCAGATTCAGCTACCGATTGGATGGAACTAAAGAGCGAGCAGGGATGACCCTTGCAGTGACCCTTATCAATGGATCCGTGCCTGGGGCAGAGGCCTCTGATTGACCTGGGTGTCAGAGGTTGATCAGCACAACCCCGCTTAACCCCCTGGATACATCAGCGCACAGGGACATTTAACATCTTCCAACATCGTGTGTCAAAACACTGCCCGCATCTGGCATGCATTTTTGTTAATAAGACGGTGGTGGGAGATTGAGGGGGAGGTATCCTAGTGTCTCAGCGCATACCACGTACCTCCAATGCCGTGAGTTCTAACCTGAATCATGATATCTGTCTCATGTACCCTCTCTCCCATCTTTCATGTCACTTCAGTGTAGAAATGCCTTAGAAATTATTTTTTTAAGAAAAGATGAGGATGAAGTGCAATTAAATTAAAGAAGGCTTAGTGACTGTCAACTTGACACTCTGGGATAAAAATAAAGAAATAAATAAATGGAACGCCTAGTGGCTGAAATTTGGAGGCATGGTGAAAAAACGATGCAAGTTCCCTTGCATGCAACCATAATCTTCAGTCATTTGCATCAAAGAACTGATCCAACAATGCCATTGATGTGTTCATAATATACTATTATATGCCTGGGTGAATATGCAATTGTGACTGGCTGAAGGTTGTCCATTATTTTAGTAGAACTTGTTAAAAGATAGCAATGAACAAAACTAAACAAGATTAATTCAAAATACACTCATTGTGTAATGTCCCTTGCATATATTATATACTTATAACATGAAATACTACCATCCATAAGATAGTGTAAGAGAGACGTTTTTCTGAGGATTTTCTACAAAAGATGACTAACTTTCTAGTCTTGAGTGCCTGGGAAAACAAATCTCTAATAGTGCATGTGTTTAAGAATAAGACAATGGGCCTCATGCAAGAACCATGCGTGCACACAGATCTAATCTTGCACTTATACAAACAATCACAAATGTTCTCTTATCTTGGATTTGTTTGTACGTACAGAGATATGCACAACGGTCCTGTGTCCAGTGCTGTGAAAGTCCGTAAATCGTTTGCCTAATGCACAGACACACTAATTAATATTGGTTAACATAAAAACAATATCAATACATAAAAATAAATATAACACCCATAAATACTATGTAATCATGTCTAAATTATTTTAGTAATAAATACACTGTAGGCCTAACAAAATAGAAGTTACAAAGGGGCAAATAGCCTATCAATAGATTCTGAACAAAAAGGCATATACTAGTGGGAGTGTAAAGGTTTGGAAATAAGGTATTTAGAATAGATTTAGAATAGATTGCCATCAGTACACTATGAGATGTGGCTGGAGCTGTAGGTAGGCTATGATCACTGGTTTAAGGAATGTCAGCCTGGACAATTCTATGATCCATTTCAGAAATGGAGACCTCCTCCTGTCATGGATCGCCTGGCACTGGCAATATGTCTCTATCTCTAGAGTCCATGTTTAACCATTTTTTCTTCATTTCAGTTCATGTGTGCCCCTCTGGTGACAGCTTTAACGATTTCTTGCCTCTCCGGTCCTTGGAAACCACTTGCAACAAAGATTATGCTCTTCCTTTTGGTCAGGATAGGGAATAACATGGGCGATTGAACAGGATATCCCTTCAACTTTTCTGTTTTGCACCCGACACTACAACTGGCCATATATTATATTTTCTGGCCATTAATTCAGCCAAGTGCATTCAAGTTAGGATCGCGTGGCATTCGTAGTTGACTTCTAGTAGCACTTCTCTTACATTTAAGAGAAATGTAAGAAACATTTAAGATAATATTCTTGATTCAGGCCCATTGTCTCAATTGAATGGCTTTGCTAATGAATAGGAAAAAAGTTGTCAGTAATCTTGTATGACCTACCCACCTGCCTTCATAGGGAAATAAGAGGTCTTTGGGTTTAAACTGTGAGAGGGGGAATAATTACATGCACAAAGTCAAACTGGCCTCAAAAGTTTCAGGTTGACTTAGCAGATGCTATAATGGGGTGTTTGGGAGCTTAGGCTTTATACAACGAGGGAGAGCAGCCATTTCAGACAGCCTGGGAGGCTGAAGAAAGTGCCCCAGCTCTGGAAGGCCTCCTGCATTGTCTCGGTGCCCAAGAAGGGACGCCCCAGTGCTCTTAATGACTACAGGTCTGTTGCTCTGACGTCACACGTCATGAAGATCTTTGAGAGAGGTCCTGCAGCACCTCAAAACCCTGGTGAGTGACTCCCTGGACCCCCTGCAGTTTGCATACGAGGCAAACATTGGTGTGGAAGATGCCATTATCTACACGCTCCACAGAGCCTACACACACCTGGAGAGGCCACTCAACACCGTGACAGACATTTTCTTCAAATTCTCCAGTGCCTTCAACACCATCCAGCCACTCCGGCTAGCTGAGAAGCTCTCAGAAATACAGGTGGACCGTGGCCTGGATTAGGGACTGGCTCACCTATAAATTCCTGCCATTTTTGTTACTCAGCATCAACGGTGGTATTGCGCAATTGCCACCTGTGCAACTGAGCGCGTCAGAGTCCGTCTGAGTGCTGTGCACCGCCAGGATTTTGTAACAATACGGACAGGCCCACACAGACCATGTCGCAATGATTGTCATCGCTACGGTGAGAGAAGGTGAACTCCATTCTTCCGAGTTGATATCACCGCAATAACTATGAAACAACGAGTGCACAGACCACAAGAAGTATGAAACACATTTTAGCTGGCTCAGCTACCAGGATGCCCCAACAGGTTTGTGCACAGGTAGGGTCCAAATAGGGACTGAGCCACTGTGTCTCTGCCTTGCCATACAGAGAGAGTAACCTCTTACAGAGTTTGTCGTTGTCTTTGTCATCATCGCCGTCAAATTGAGAGAGAGTGTTAAAAGGTAGAACAGCCATCATAAGGAATTATTCATGTCTGACGCATCTGCCTTCTAACCTGTTACAAGTTCATCTGTGCTGATTCTCGTTCAGATAAATGGATGTTTGTGTAACGTTGTGATTATTCAACCAGCCACTGGCTGCTATGACTCATCATGTCTGACTGTGTATTTTAAAGTGCATTTTTCAGTGTGCTCAGACCAAACCACATCAACGAGTGCATTTACATGCACACAGTATTCCGTACAGGGGCTCATATCCCGGTTAATGTCTTATTAGAGATAAGCTGTGTATACTGGTATAAATTAGTGGTTGACTGATATATCGGGCCGATATTGGCAGTTTAAAAAAATATTGTATCAGCTGCCCACTGACATTGTAATTTTTCTCTGGCTCAGTTTTAATACTAGAGCAATAATGGTGGTATCATATGAAACTAGAGGTCACAAGGAATCAGTTTATACCAATCGCTTCATGATAGCCTACCTGAAAAGAGGCTAAATCAGGCTCCGAATTTCACAGATATTTGTGAAGAGAAAAATACTGCAATACTGTATATCCAATACCCATATAATTGTAATGTTAGCAACTGCAAGCCTAGCTGTCATCAACTAGCTAAGCTAGTTAGCTAATAGCTAACATAGCCAACATTAGTGGACTGAAGTTCAGCAATTTTGTGTCTCATTTGTTATCATTAAATTGTTGTATTTTCTCAGATGCATTTATTTATTTATTCATTTATTACATTTTTTTAAATAATCAGTATATTGGCATTTCATCTGCCATTGGCTACCCTTTTCTCTAAATATCGGCATCGGACATTGAAAAATCCATATCGGTTGACCACTAGTATACATCCTTATATCCCATGTGTGAACCCCTCCATAACAAATATTCTGAATATTTGCATGAAAGTTGATGTCAAGCAGATTGCAAATGCCAGACAAAGGGTTAAGATGTATACGTGCCGCAGTACCTGAATACTCTTTGCATTCGGGTAGCTATTCCAGCTATATTATTCTGTTTTTTTTTCATAATCAGGGTAACAGCTTATCCAACTTACTGAAAAGAGGATACCATGCTTACAATTTCCAACTTAGAAATGCAATATTTGAATACACTAATCATTAAAGAAAAGATATCAGTGTGCATGTTAACACCCCCAATAGATCCAGTGCCAGTCCAGATCCTCCAAGAATATGTGCATAAGACCGTAGGATAATGCAGGTTGCAATACTGCCTCCTCACAGTTTCCCAAAGTGTAGTACTACAGTGAAACATGGAATTCTATGGGCTCCAGCTAAGTAACTACGTTAGACAGGCTGAGTAAGACAGTTATGTATAGAGTAATCCATGTATTGCTCATTTGTATAAATGCAAGTGCTAATATGAGGGAACATATTGCCTGTATCAATATGTGTTGAGTTCAGAGAGGGGGGCGAGGCACTGTCAATTATTTACTGCGGAAACTGTTGCTGTGTTGTTTCCACTGACAGGTCACATTTCAAAAGCTTGGAGTCTTAATGTACAGTGCTAAGGAAACCATTAATGCTGCTCAATTGAAAACCTAAGGATGAGGATATCCTTGCTGAAAAAGGTGGAGAGAAAACCTTTAACCCTCTGAGACCCACATAGACCCATGTTTGTCTTTTTTTGGGGGGGACAGGGGATCTTTAGGGGGACATAACAGGTCAACAGTAGATGTCACATAGAAGTGGTATACATCATCTGAAATCTGGGAACCTGAAGATTAATTTGAGATACAGCTCAGTACTGTGTGTCAAGGTTTTCTAGTCATAAATCTGTGTTTTGGTTAGGCGCCCATTAAAATATTGATAGTTTAGAACATTATGGGAACATTATGATGGAAGCATATGATTGCCATTCCCATGCTCAATTATGTCTCACAGGTTTTTTGGGTTGATACCATTTATTACACAGATTTGGTGCAAAACTTTACCATTTTCCACCACCACTAAGAATTGATAAACATGGTCAAAAAATCCCTCCAAAATACCACATTAAGACACCAAGACCTTGAGGAACACCATAGAAAATTCATGCTGTGATCCGTTATCAAAACCTTTTGACATTTGGAGATTCCTGTAAGAATTGCATTTTTCGGCGATTGGATGGCGAGCACTTCTGTTGTGGAAATTGCTCGGAAACCCCCCCTTATGGTCAATAAACCTAGGAACACCATACATACTCTGAAGGTCTCTAGTTTGTGGTTGTAAAGTTTCATGAGGCTGTGAATATCCTAGAGGTCACAATAGGTAATTTCATACAGTAAGGTCAAGTTTAAAAATGGTCTCACTACAATGGGGAGGCTCGTTGGATCCAGAAGAGTCTCAGAGTTCCAGTCATGCCCAATTTATGCAATTCCAAGACTGTTTAGAGACCGCAGTATGCAGAGATGGTCAAATATACCATTTTTCGAATAGGCGAAAATAACACATCTGTACTGCATGCAAAGAACTGCATGGTTCTTGCCCAAAACTGCATGGGATTAGCATAAAGTGGGCATATCTGTAAAGGGGGGGACTCGTGGCTACCCATATAACCCATTTTCATTCAGATATCTTGAGGTGAGAGGTCAAGGGGCCCCTTTGAAAATGGCCATGGCAGTTATTCCCTCACCAAAATATTGCCTAACTTTGGAGCATTATTTAGACTAGACTACAGACTTTCTCTTTCTTCTTGGTTTTTCGGTTTCGGCAAGTAAGACAAAAGCTGTGGTTAGGGTTAGGGGGAGGAGAATGGAGGGAACATTGGTTCAAGTTAGGGTTCAGCTTTTGGTCACGGATAGACGCTTGATTGTTATAAAAAACCATTTTGCTCCTGGTTACATTTTTAACTGCTGAAAAGCAAGTCGCCTAACATTGGACTGAAATTGCTATTTTTTGAGTCACAGGAAATATTTCATACCATCACACAAACATTGTGAAACTCCTTGCCAGCATGTTGTGCTATCTGACGGTCTGGTGGCTGCACGTTGCTTACAGAAACATGGCACACTGGTTTTTGTATGAATTTCTCCACATTGCCGTGGGTCGAGGCGATCTCTCTCTCTCTCTCTCTCTCTCTCTGATGTAACCCAATGTGTGCTCCCAATCTTTGTCCAATAAATGGCCCTCCCATGCCCAAGAATCATTAATTTTATAGATTTCCTGCTTTACCATCAAGGATTACCCTCTTAACCTTAGCCTCTACTTCCTCATTGGCTTAGCTATTGATTGCTTGTCTTCACCCTCCACCCTCCCCCGAGTTGAAGGTGACCCATAACTAATAAACACTGCTGGAAAAACAGTATGCCATGCCACACACTGCCATGCCAAGCACCGTCATAACAACAAGCCTCTGCTCTCTGTCCGTGTCCCTCAGTGTTTGTTTATGCTTACCGGGGCACAGTGGAGCTTTCCATTATGTTTTCCATTTTTCCATTTAAGGGCCAATCAAATTTTGATTAAAGGTGAGTCAGTCTACGCTGCAGGACAACAGTGTAGTGGTAGATGGGGAGATGGGTATACTGCCACCATACTATCCCATACAGTCTGTTTTAATCTGTTACAGCTGATAGATTGGTATACAGTAGATCCTCGTTTATCCGAACCCTTCGGGAATGGAAGTCGTTCATCAAACTGAGATGTTTGGATTATTGAAATATGATTAAATACACATGGGACCTCTTTTGAAAATGTTGTTATTCAATAAAGTACATTGCCAAGTTGTTTCCAAGTGCAATATTTGGCTGAAAATGTGTTAATACTGGATATTAGGGCTGTCAATATTAATGTGTTAATTTGGTTAAATTAATTTGAAAACCTAAACCTTAATGCAATTTAGTCACATTATCCCGTCTGACCCTAACCGCCTCTGGTGACAGTGAGTATGTTTGGTGTTTACCTTCCTGATCCCTCTGACATGCAAAGGGGGGGAATGATGAGTGACCAGCAATCCCCTGGTCTTCTGAGCGGCAGATTTCATTATAAAAAATGTCAAAATCAAGTTGTATGCACGTTGCGGGCTTTGCACAATCCAAAGCAACAAGTTTGAAGTACCATTACCATCTACAGGTCAAGCTAACATACTGTAGTTAAAGCCATCTTTGCTAATGATGCCCCAATTCCAAAGGAGCGAACTCTCAACAAAGCTATTGTTACATCAGACTCAAGAAAACAAATGTATTCACAAAATAGATCACCACTCAACGTTATGTACATAAGACTCCTGTGATCAATAAGTAGGCCTACTTATGATTACTTCCCCTGAGGATTTTATCATGCATTTCTTCATTACCACAACCCCTAATATGCTCCAACAAAACAATAAAAAAAGTATAGTCTAAATCCATAGCAAGAAAATCACAAGATGAAAAATAAAATAGCATTGGGATAAAAGGAAGCAAAAGTTGGCATTCTTCTTTTATTTAAATTTCTAGGTACATAACATAACAAATGTGCAAAAAGCCTTTATGTTTGAGTAGAAAAAAGAACATAAAGGCTTTTTGCATATTTGTTGCAGGCACCTTTTATATACATTTAAAATAAAATAAGGTAAAAGTAAGATGCACTGATAAAAATTGTAATTGCTATTGCAGTGCTACTATGTTGTTTGTTTGCCCATCTTTATGCTGCTGTGATAGTGCCATTTCCTCATGGGGATAATTACGGGGACGGGGATCATGGGGATAAATATGGGGATATAAAAAAGTACTATCTAATCTAACCTAATCTAAAACAAGGCAAGTACGTGAGCATACATTCCATATACATATTTCTGCCCTTGACTATACTGCTGCTGCTGTACTAAACCAGCAGGAGCTATTCTGCTATCCCTGTCAAAGATGGCTACCGCTCCTTCCCTGCCTCTAACAGAAAACTATAACAAACAGCTATTTAGGTCAGGTTAAGGGACTTCACATGTCCGCAGATAATGGCATTGTCCATGGTGCTTAGCGTAGAGGGGCCGGGGGACAACGTGGGGAGGTTAAAGTGCGTTAGCGCACTCGTTTCCCTCTCTATCTCTCTTTGTTTCCTGAGAGGCTCGCGGTGAGTTGCGGGATGAAGGGGGAACATCTGTTTCTAAGAGGGGAGCAGCACCTGAGCAAACAAAGAGACTCACACTGCCTCCATTAAGCTATGTTCAAGATAATCTTGGCAGCACCCCAAAAGAGATGTGGAGAGAGAGAGAGAGAGAGAGAGAGAGAGAGAGAGAGAGAAAGGGAGAGGAAGGAGAGGGAGAGTGGGACAAATATAGGGCGAGAAAAGGGGGGAGAGGGAGGGAAAGAGAGAGGGGGAGCGGGGGGCAAAGAGAGAGAGAGAGGGAAAGTGGGGAGCTAAGAGGAAGAGAGAAAGAAAGATTGATAAAGGGAGCGAGTAAGGGATATAAGGAGATAAAGGAAGAGGGGAAGAGTGAGAGAGAAAAAAATAGACATGTCAACATGTCTCTCAAGAAAAACTAACAATGACCAGTAGGTACAAGAAACCTGCATTCAAACACCATTCAAATGTTTTCCTCTCAAGCCGCTCTCAATGAGCAGAGTAAGAGAGACGTGGCTGATGGTGTTGTTTTGTAAAACTGTACAGAATCCCCTTCTTTCAAAATGAGCACTTGACCTGCTTCCACACACTGGAGAGTCCTTTCCAGGGTAATGGTGTTTTGCATAATGCCATTACTAAGCTGAAAGCATGAAATCACTCTGCTTCAGTCCAGTGGTGTAAACGCAGAGAAACGAGGGGGGAGGGAAAATGTCCGTGTAGGATCGCCTGGAGAGAGCAAATTTCCAGAGTGCATCTATTGACTAACTTGGCAGACTGCTGAATGAGACTGAGAGGGGAAAGCCACTGCGATGTGGTTACACAATTACCCACAATAGACATGGCAAACAAACGAATGACCGCTTTACATCAACTAGTTTGTTTGCAAACCAAAGCAGCTTGGCCAGTCAAAGCCAGATGTTGGCAGTGTGGTTTACCAGCCAACCACTGTGAGGTTTAGCATCAAATAGCTAGAAATCCTTAAAGGCTATGATATACAAACATTTCAGGCAATGAAAATGGACAGCTATGACTGACAATATTTTTTCACAATACGTTTTTCCTTAAGGGATGGGTTCACTTTTTTTAATTTATTTTTTTTTTTAAACATTGTCTGGCATGATGTTGACTAGTGCTGCAGGCCATAATTTCACTGATTTCGCTTTACTTTGGACAAGGATATTATTGTTTTTGAAGGCTAAAACTCTTGCCCCATTGGATTGTGTGGGAGCCTGGTGAGAAGATGCAGCACAGTGTTAAGTGTATCAATACTGAAGCGATCACTGAAATAATAATCTGTACTAGTCAACATCATACCAGACAATGTTTATATAGGGCCTGGGTTCAAAAGAAGTGAACCGGTCCTTTAAGGCAGTGATACATAGGGCAAGTTGCCTCAGGATTGTTTCTTCATTCACAGAGGGATATGTTGTTGCCAGAATATATTTGAATAGACGTTTGAAGCTGTTGTAGGGAGTGTTGCCCATCTACCTTGCTCTGGTGTGTCACCACCCTTACACTATGTTATCCACATCACTTTTGTTCCAGTTAACAATCCCCTGTCCTGCTGAAGGTACTGTTATATCCAGTCTCACAATGTGGCCTGGTCAATCACATAGCCTTTATGGTATCAGGTGGATATCACAACAACAACAACAACAACAACAACAACAACAACAACAACGTATATGACCCAAAACATATTAAACTTGAAAGAAATGTCTAATTTGTGGGGGGAAGAAAGTCTGAGACTTTTTATTGGGCAGTTCATTTTGTCATTTTCACAGTGTGCTGTGGGTGATTTCTTTCTCTAACTTGTTCACCTGCCTCCAACAAAAAACAACAGCCATTGTGTTCAGTGATTGGCCACTTCACACCCACCATTCACATCTATTCAAGCCCGTCCATTGAGTTGTGTAGAGGAAGGGTAATTTTATTCTTGAACTACACCCATTTTCCAGTTACTGGATAGCACTTTGATGGCCCAATTCGCACACCTTATAAACTTGTGGATTCATTCCATGAGGGAAAATGTATGGTTGAAGAGAGAGCACATGTTTCCTTTTTGGACAAATGACTTCATGTCAAAGTCTAACTGCAGCCTGTATCCAGCCCTGCTGGAGGAATCCACCCTGTCTGCCCGTGGCAGTGATGGCTCCGGACTGTCCTGCCTTTCCCCAAACACACCGCAGGGAGCCATGGGAGAGGGCCCTGACCTCAGCCCTCCTCAGCCCCCTCCCGGTGCCCTGAACAAGGATGTCTCAGGCCAGCTGCAACATTGATCTTCCAAGCTAAAATTTCAAGGGCTGAAAAATAATCTCCTTGTTGGCAAATGGATAGCATAGCACCCCAACTCTGAGGTCGTCAGTTCAGCGGGAGCCTGAGGGATGTGAGGACGAATGGTGATGGCCAGGAATGCAGGGCAGAGTGAGAAAGAGAGAGAGAGAGAGAGAGAGAGAGAGAGAGAGAGAGAGAGAGAGAGATTTGGTTTTGCCATACACAGCACTTGTAATGTCCAAAAGTCTTGCAATCTGGGAACATTTTACCTGGCTAATTTTAAGGTCAGAAGTAAC
>OMKL01063307.1:1894-16612 GCA_900302295.1 Parasudis fraserbrunneri | reverse complement strand
GGAGAGAGAAGCGCCTCACATTCGCCCATTAATGTGCCAACACCCCCACCCCCCCGGCCCATCACCTCTGTCCCCTCGGCCACCCTGGGGAGAGAGGGGGATATAGGCCCTAGATATTCACAACAGTAGCTTCAAGCCAAATCGACAGGCAGCGTGTAATAGAAGAGTTTGTAGTTTTGAGTTTGAGTCAAAAACAGGTTATTGAGTTAAAACAGACTTATGATGAACTGACTTTTTAAAGTAGACTGAGGATGTTGATAGTTTTCTGAATTTCTGTTTTTGTTTCGTTCATAGCTGAAACGTCACTGGTAGTGTAGGAAACATTTGTGGTCCTAGTCAAATGATCCTGTTTTGGTATGTCAAACAGACTTATTTTTGTTAGATAAGTTAGTTACAGTATTACTGAACTGTACCTAGGCTAATTAAGGCATAGCAGTAGCAGATGCGTGTGATGTAGCAGCTTAAAGAAATTACCCACCCAGCCACATTTTTTCCCCCACCCAGGTGAAATAAGCTTTATTTCATTTACTCATCTGGGTGCCTTTAACTACCCACCAGCATTGTGTTAATAGCTTTTTAATGGTGCTGTTAAAATGAGGTTGTCCCTCACACCCCAGCACACCTGTATAGTAGATACCGGCAGGTTGGTGGAGGTCATCATCATAATATTGTTGATTAAATAACCGGTTAGTTTTGGAGTACAATCCCTCCATCAGGGATTTTTTAAAATTCCTTAGTGAGCTCCTCTGTACTCTTAATGAAAGGAGAGAGGTGATTTTTAGGCAGATGAAAGTATTAGGGTTGATTTCTCTGTAAGAGCTGGGCTGTGATGAGCTGTGATTAGATGTCGTTCCTTCTACGTCACTGGTTTTCAAATGTTTTCTGTGGTGATTTTGCTGGATATTATGTAGACGTTGTAAACATTGGCTGGAGCTTTGGCGGATAGGATAGGATTGATGTTCAGCTAGTGTAGTCAGTGAAAACTATAGACCATTTAAAACTGGACAACAGAAACAATTTTATTTCCTATTGCAGTGTTTGCTGATATCAGTAGTCGACAGGAAATAAACTTGGGCCCAAGCTGTTTCCTAGCAACGCAGTTCCACTGAAAAGGACTATGGACTCTATATGCAGTTGAAAAAGGGAAAGTCCGCACACCATTTATGCTCCAACTCACTTGTATTATAGCCTTTCAAACAACATTTCGATCCTAGTGGATCTTCCTCAGGTTCAATTAATAAAAATGCTACCCCACCCTTTTTATACTGTTTACTATCGCAGCACGCCTGGGGCATCAGACATGTACGCACATGACATTGAGATGACAAAAGCACACAGGAAACATGCATCGTTTACAAATATATCATGGCAAAAAAGGTACAAATATCTGCAGTGGCCATATAGGCTACGCCGTACTTCTATGGCATGTTACACTGTACTCTAGATATGAGGAGAACCTGACATCTATTTAGGGTGAATAATATGGCAGTAGTGTTCTAGGATCTCTGAAACACACACACACACACACACACACACACAAAGATGCTAAATCCAACATGGTTTCATATCAAGACCATTCTTATAGCTATCCAATCCAACTTATGTATCCAACAAAAGCTCCCTTTTCAATAACATAATCATAATCACCACCTCTTCTCCTGGTGGCTGCCTTTTCAATACCCAAGTATTGCTGGCATAGACATACTGTGACACGCCTCCATGAAGTGTGCGGAAACTGTTTAATGATTTTTTTTTTTTTTATATATATGCACCCATATGATCAGGCAGAAGAGCAAAGCAGCAGGAGAAGAACTCGTCAGCCAAAGTCCAGATTAGATAAGCAGGAAGTGCTGAATCTGTTCTCTGTCGTCTTCAGTACACCCAGGCTGTAAAAGCCAGTCCCCCAGTTGGTAGAAGTGCTGATAGAGGCATAATTGAACAGCCACGCTGATTATTGATATCGCGCAACCACCCCGGCTTCTAATTATACCGGGCTACATATTAGAGTGCACGAGAAGAAGAGAGGACGAGGGGAGGAAGTGACTTGAAACGTAGCCTTATTTATGTAGGACAAATTGGCAGCGGCAGCGAGTGTTGGTTCAAATGGAGAGAATGATCAAACACGCGCTGCGAAGATGGCTCTCGTTCTGTGTAACACGTCCCCTCCATATCTTTAAGTCCTCATCTGAAGCTAGCACTCTCCAGGCTTCTTTCTTCTCCAATACATGGAAGGACCTTTGACATCCTCCATATGCTGGTGGTTTTCATGCTTTCTCTCTGAGGACTCACGTTTTCAAAACACATTTTCTCACTACAGACGATTGATTTTGCAGGCTATTTCTAGGCTTTTGCTGTCAAAATGTACCCTGTTTGACGATTACAGCCCACTTGCTTACAGTATTTAATTTCAGGGACATAGGAAGGCTTTGGCACTGTAGCGTAACCTGTAGCTGTATTACCAATACCTCCAGAATAATCTGGTGGCCCATATTAAATGGGAATGTCACCCATTTTAAGAATTCACATAATGTTCTTCCTGTGCCCCAGGACAGTTCAGTCAGTATTTCTGAACACACACCACTCTCTCCTAAAGTAAGAAATCGGAGAGAGAACCCTTCAATCGGTGATGTCACTGGGATGTAAACCCTGGGGCTGCTCCATAGACAATGAATGGGGCTTTGACTTTGTGAGGCCATAAAATGTTTGTGTGAGCTCTTACACTGAAATTAGGTTTATATTCTAGCATTGCTAGAAGGTCTGGACACCAGAATTAAAACCTAATTTGGGTTCACACAAACATCTGCCTCACAAAGTCACAGCCCCAGTCATTGACTGTGGAGCAGCAGCAGCCCCAGATTTTACATCCCAGTCACATCACTCTCTGTGATTTCTAGCTTTAGGAGAGAGTAGTGCATGTTCACAAATACTGACTGAACTGTCCTGGGGCACAGGATGAACATTATGTGAATTCTTAAAATGGGTGACATTCCCTTTGAACCTTCCCTTGGCCCACCTTTGGCTCCCAACCCAGTCTTTGAAAAAGATTGTATACACAACTAACCAACTCTGCTCTACATCTCTCTCTCTCTCTCTCTCTCTCTCTCTCTCTGTACCCCTTTCTTTTTTCTTCTCTTTCTGTCTTTCTCCCCCTTTTCTCCCCAGCCACTGCGCCAGCGCGCCCCACTGGTCCTGAGTGTGCGTGGGCAGCATGCGGCCACCCGCGCGGTGGACGAGGAACGTCCGTGGACAGGGCAGGACAGCTTGGCCCAGGACGACCCGGAAATGTGGGACCTGGTGCAGAAGGAGAAGGACAGGCAGTGTCGTGGCCTGGAGCTCATCGCGTCTGAGGTAATGGATCTGCAGAGGCTGTTAAACACATACAACTGGTGAAGAACTCTTACCAGTAGACATCAGGGCTGTCAGAGTGAATTTCTAACTGATCACATGACCACATGAAGAGAAATGTAATATTTCTTTGATTGTGGGAGCTTTGTCTGCGTCCATTCTTAACATGTCATAGGTTGACTGTGCACTGCTGAGGAGTTTTACTTTCACACTCGGTTGCCAGGTTGTGCAGGAATAATTAAGCAGCGTGAATGAAGGAGATGAGACGTCTCTCAATTAAATCTGGCAACACAAATCCTCCAAAGACAGCCCGATTTAATTCACTATCATATAGAACTCAATTTAAACACTTTTTTGTGTGTGTGTGTGGGGGGGGGCGGGGGCGTGAGATTAACAGGAGAGATGACCAAAAGGGAGCACAGCAGGAGAAAGGGTTAAAAAAAAAAACAGAGAGAAACCAGAGAAAAACTGGAATGTTGGCAGGTTGTTGTGTGATTATCTCCCTCAAATAGCATATTCCATCATTGCTACATGTCTTACATTACATATATAAGTAATGCGTAAGAGAGAGACGGCTTTTTCTCTGCACCTTTCACACAGACCATAAGCCGGCAGTAGGTCGGAAGGCGGCGTTTTTGTGGTCTGCAAAATGCTGGTCTGACCCTTTCACACAGAACATGAAGCCGGCAATAAGCCGATTTTTTTCTCCCGTGTGAAAGGGCCTGTATTTATTTTATCACTCCCAGACTATAGTGTGTGAAATGGGAGATTTTACTATTCAAAAGAGCAGGCGAGTTCTCTTTCTTCTTTTTGTTGTTATCTAGCGTTGTTCCTTCTCCCCTCCCTCCTCCGCCATCCTCCTCTCTGCCACAATAGTTGTTCAGTGGAGTATATCAACCTCCTTCCCAACACAAAGCCTGACCATTCTAGTGTGAGATAAAGCTGATATCTTCATACTGCCTCCTCGTCTCCCTGCTCCACTCGGCAGGACGCAGTGCACTACAGCACAGGCAGGCCCTCCTTGAAGGAAACCACATACACCACCAACCACCTCCCCCATGTGTGCACCCTGACACACACTGCACTCACGCACACGCATTCCCTGTCACACTCGCAGGAGGCGATTGCATTTCCAATTCTAATGCGCGCACAGACCTCAGCGTGACAGACGGACACAGTGGAAAGCTGTTACCTGAGCGCTTATCTCTTTCCATCTCCTCTTAGCTCCCAGGTGAAGCATTAGCATACCCCCTCCCCCCCCCTAACTGGGAGAGAGTGGAGGACCTGTGTGTGTGTGTGTGTGGTATCAGGGCCCTGTCCTGGGCTGTGTGGTAATTATCCCTAGTGTTGTGAATGTCAGGACGCTATGCCAAGGGAGGTGTCTGCCGTCATCGGGTGACACATGCCATGTTTAGCTACAAGCAGTCACTGCCGTATTAATTTACATTCATTCATTCACTGGATCTGTTCTCAACCCAACTGAGAAGTAGTGGGACAGTTGAATTGAATTCAGCCGTTCAGCAGTGATATTCGGAGCCGCTGTGGTCTAACGGTTAAAGCCACATGTGTAAGATTTTGTTTGAATTCTGCTCCAAAACATTATCTTAACGTGGACACACTGACTCCATGAATTAGCGATTTTATTTAGTCGGCACAACATTTTGTCATTATTTTGTGGTTAGTCTACATGGTCCTCATTGCCTGACTGTATTGAATGAGGACCACATAGATTTGACCATTACAGTGCTTATTCCAGTGAGATTCCCTTTGAGCTTCTCTGATTGGTTAGGAGGGGGAGGCTCCCTGTGAAACTTGAGAATGGAATATCTCTGCACTGCTGCTAAACTGGTCAGTGAAAGTCACTCACATTAGACTGTGAGTCAGTTTGTCCACGCTGAGATATGTTTTGGAGCAACATTTGAAAAAAATAAATAAATACAAATCTGTGATCGAAAATCGTAGGCATTGTAGCTTTAAAAGAGGTGGGCTTGTGACTGGAACGTCGCTGGTTCGATCCCTGGACTGACAGGAAAACCTGGGCAGGGAAAGCAAATGATTGCCGCTCTTCCCTTCCATCAACAACTACAGCTAAAATGCCCTTGAGCAAGGCACTTAAACCCCATCAGCTACAATGAGCTGCTCAGTGGTCAACAGCAGAGGAGGACGAGAAGATGGTTGTACTGGGCAACTCCCAGGTGGACATGTGTGGGACTGTGTGAGTTAAAGCTAAAACTAAATGACTCCCACATGGATGATCCAAGACCGAACCTTTTTGGCTAATCCTGGCCTGATATCATAAATGTTTCTCATTGGGAGTCAAGTGTCCTGTATCCCCCAGCAGTGGAGCTGATAGTGGTGTGGAGAGCAGAGCAGTGTTAAGTCTATGGAAGTCCAGGGGTTCAATACTGTAATGATTGCCTTTAGCTTGAGGGGGATTTCTCACTATCACTTAACAGACTTTAATTTGCCCGCCTTGTCCCTCCTGTCCACTGCAGTCATTGATCTGTGTGTGTTTCTGTCTGCCTGCCTGCGTGTGTGCGTGCGTGCGTGCGTGCATGTGTGCGTGTGCATGTGTGTTTGTGTGTGTGTCATTGTGTTTCTTCCGTCTACAGAACTTCTGCAGTCGGGCGGCCCTAGAGGCGCTGGGCTCCTGCCTGAACAACAAGTACTCAGAAGGCTACCCAGGGAGGAGGTGAGTGTGTTTACACAGGCCAAACCCTGCCTATTAACACTGTTGAGGTTACCAATAGTACACACACACACACGGAGACTTAGGCCCTCACATTGATTTGTATTGTGTTCCCCAACCTTAGAATATTTCCCCCGAAACCACACAGCCACAAATCTATAGTAGCAGCACTGCTTGAAAGAGTCATTTGAGGTGAGACATGGTGGGAGGATTCTGTGCCCTGTGCGACTTTTGTGTATTTTTCAATATTGCCCTACATTATTTATTTATTGGGTTGATCCCGTCCGCAATCAAAGAACTGACATGTTTTAAAATGTTTCTCATTTGGTATTTTGTTGTTTTTTGTTGTTTTTTAATGATTATTCTCAGTACTTAAGCTTAAATCTCCCCACCGCTGTTTTTTTTTGTTTTGTTTTGTTTTTTTGTTTATGCTGTGCCCCAACCGCATCGCACTGTAATTTGATGACGATAAAGGATCATCAGATTGAATGAATTGTACGATAGCCATCTGTTGGCTTCTTCCTATCCCAGTCCGCCATCCTACACCGACTAGACCTTTTCCTCCTCACCTAATTCCTCTAGACGAGTCTGTCTGATCTGCATTTCATATGAAATGTCCCTAAATTATAATTTACATTTCTTTTTTCAAGGCTGGGGTTGGGTCCTGTTTTTGTGTGGCACGTACTGTTTGTCTACAGGCGCGTTAGATTAATGCTAAATAAAATACAGATATTGACTAATGAGGAAATGTGTTTCTTTATTCACGTATTGTAGAATTATGTTAGTCATAAGGTTAGTTAATTAGACCAGTTCTAGACTTTCATGACACGTAATTCAATACACAGGGTTTTTGATCGAGAGTGTGCCATGTCGCTTTTGTTTTTCTATGATGGATTTTCTGCTAATATAAACTTGAAAATAATCTGTCTTCAGGCCAATTTTAGGATGCGATAGCATCATTGAACAATAACACACACAGCCTTGATCCCCTTCACCATAGGTACATCCTCGTGCTTAAATAACTGTTACCCTGCCCTGACGTCTGTCCTGACCAGCTGCTATGGTGGAGCTGAGGTGGTGCAGGAGCAGACATACCCCATATCAGATCAGACCATAGATGGATTTATTTATTTATTTATTTATGTATTCATGGATTTATTTATTTTATTTTTTGCCTCAGGGAACACTGGAATAATTTTTCATAAAAACTGATTCTGCATGCTCTGTACGGTACCGTTTCAGACGTCAACCTCCTTACATGGCAGGGGCAGGGGAAGGCTGTAATAACATGATATTTTTAATATCAAATTCTCCAGAATAGTTTGGAGGCCTGTTTTTAATCCCACCTTTTAGGTCCACACTCGGACTCTGAAAAACACCACTGCTCTCATTCATTTCAGTTCAATAAAACCTTGATCCCACAAGGGACAATTAAATGAGTACAATATGAAAGATGAAAAATATGAATAAAATAAAATACATTTTAAAATCACCGAGGCATGTATATCAGATGTTATTACAGTAAGACATGCCAGCCAAGACAGGACATTATTTTACAGTTTACATTAATAGGATAGGTGTTAGTTAATCGAGTTCCTCAGACAAAGAACCATATAACTCCATTTTAAGTTTTCAGAAGAACAGTGTTTTCAAACCTTATTATCTAAAGAGAGTAAGCTAAGAGTGTTGTGCTCATTCATAGTTAAAGACAGCCGAGGTGGAGTACTTTTTTGTGATGTATCACATTCATACTCCCAAGTGATTTGGATTGACCTTACAACTGCAAATACATGGGCTGTCCAAAAATAAATGTCAAAACAGAGTTATATGGTTCTTCAGTGCAAGGGTTCAATTCAATCAGGCCTGTTTCCCCCCCGGGTGCTGCCCCGCGTGTCACAGGTACTACGGCGGAGCGGAGGTGGTCGATCAGATCGAGCTGCTCTGCCAGAAGAGGGCGCTGGAGGCCTTCGACCTGGACCCCAACCTGTGGGGCGTCAACGTCCAGCCGTACTCCGGCTCCCCAGCGAACTTCGCCGTCTACACCGCTGTGCTAAACCCCCACGATCGAATCATGGGCCTGGACCTGCCCGACGGAGGACAGTCAGTAGCCAACACCGCTTTCCTCTTTTCTTTTTTCTTACCTCCAACCTCTCATTTATTCCCACTCAACACTCGGCACATCACCTCAGTCCACACTACTAACAGTGCTTCAAGGACCCGAACCTTCCTAATGGAGGACAGTGCTGCTTCTCCTCTTTCTATACCTTTACTTGCTATGGTGCCTATTCACTCCTCCACTGTACTTAAAACGCTCCAACCTTACAGTTCTCATTAAAAGCACAGGCTAAGTCAATACCAAAATGGCCTTGCAGGCAGTTCAACTTCATTTTCTTCAAATCTCCCATCTTCCATCTCTCTCACATTAACTGGCCCACTCAGTCATCATGTAACTAGTCACTTAATCAGACATTCTTCCCATTTCTATAGATAACCTTCACTTTCCCATTTGTCTTCCCTATATTACACACACACACATTCACAGGGCACATGCTCAGATCTCAAGTGTGTTTATACTGTGAAAGGATAGTTTCCAAAGCATTGCGACTGAAAGAGGTTTTACAGTTGGGGAGCAGATATTTTTAGTTTTCCCTGTATGGGGCCTTAGGTTGCAGTAGTTCGACTTTGATCCCTTGAGCTCACCCTTCACCCAGTTTCACCCAGTTTCACCCATAGAGAAATAAAGCAAAAACCCATGCCAGTGCTTATTTATTGCAGAACACCTTCGTTGTAAGACCTGACCCATTTTCTCCAACCATTCTCGTACCATCGGTTTGTCATACTTTATTTTATCATGGCCATCTTAATGATTAAAATTCTAGAAAATAAGCACACTGTTGTGCACTTATAAAATGATTACATGTCCTTGATGGTGTGCATGTCCATTTTGACTCATCTATACATTAGAATTCATTATAGTGCTCTTCTAAACGGCATTTTTCAAAACCTATTCAATTTAGTCAGAAATTATGTAAAATTATACAGAATTGTGAGTATACAAGTTAACGAATGACATCATCTAGTGGTAAGAGGAGGGTTGAAGAAGAGTTTATTCACAGCTGAAATATTCACTACTTGAAAAGTAACTTCTACTCGACAGTAATACTCAACACTGTTGGCAACAAAATACTAACATTTTTGAGGAGGGAATCTTATCAAGTCATGAATCGCAGGTAATAATGAATTTGTTGAAAATGGATATACAGCATAGTGCCACAGCCTTAATGTGTTCCATATTATTGTTGTGTCTCCCCAGTCTGACCCATGGCTACATGTCTGACGTGAAGAGGATCTCGGCCACCTCCATCTATTTTGAGTCCATGCCCTACAAGCTCAATGTAAGTAGAGACTCTCTGTGTCTTTCACTTATTACTGCTGTCCTCTAGCCACTGCTTTTAAGCGGACCTGGTTCAAAATAAAATAATATATTATTAAACGCTGAACTAATTATTTGTTAAAATTTTAGTTGGGCGGAATTTAGACCCAGAGGGCAAAAAGGGAAAATGTTTTTTACCGTTTATAAGTCAATTTTGTATTCTTTTCTGTGATCACAAACTTACCTGACACCAATCCTAACAACTTTTCGGATGTGGTAAACCCCACCCATCTGGTATTCAGAGCAGGTTAAAACCAACAATAGGAATTATTTGCAAACCCTATGTGATGCAAACCCTATGTGGGCGCCGCACTGTGGCTGCCCACTGCTCCTTAGGATGGGTCAAATGCAGAGAACACATTTCAGTTGCCTTGTGCAATTGACAAATAAAGTAACCTTTAAAAAAATAACACATTAACTAATTAAGGTAATGGTGACAGGTGATATTGACTAAAAGGGCAACTTGGACAAATTAACAACTTGGACAAAATCCATGTATACAATTACAGTGACAAACTTCTAAAATGCATTTGTCATAGTTGTTGACATATTAAAACCATTGCCTATGGCATGGCCTTTACCATACATTAGTAACTCTCATGACACCCCGTCATCTCAGATATCTGTTACTGGCTAGCGCAGAGCATTCCAGTATCTCACCAAGCACCTCCAATGAATTCTCATATTTCCTCTCTGCAATATCTGTTTACCAGTTCATATCAGCACGTTGGTATCTTCAAACAGATTTCTAAGAAGTGGACATACCACACACTGAATAGGAAATAAAAAACAAATAACTTCTAATGTTTTCAGAATTTGAGCCCTGCAGTTTAATAAACACTTAATAGTTTAATAAAGATTTAAAAACAATGGGGGCGTGGGTGGAGTGTTTTTCTTCTTTTAATAAAAACATTTATCTAATTGAAAATGGTTATAAATATTTAAACTACTGCGTTTGCACCTGATTTTATAAGTGCCAGACACTTAGCTACCAGCCATAAAAGTGGAAACAGCAAAGTAAGTGCAAATCATGTCTTTCCAGCTGTTAGGAATGCTTTTTGTGATTTGTGTCTAATAGAAGTATTGGACTACTTACATCTTCCACTTAAAACATTAATTTATTTGGCACATGTTGATGCATTTCAGCCTCAGCCTTCTTCAGAACAGATGTTCTGATGTACATGTAAGTAGTAAGGAGTCTGATACTCACATTTTGATGATGTGCTACCTTTTCTATTAGACACAAGATTTTTTTATTGATTTTTTTTTATTGCGGTTCAGCACTCAGATCAGAAGTGTTTTTGTTGAAGCGCACGTACCCCTCTGCTTTTAATTATTATTTTGTCACAGTGTATTGATCAGTGTAACTTGTGCTCCCTCTATCTGCTATGAGACTAAGACTGGACATCTCTCTAGAAATGCTTTAGAAATTATCAGTGTGCCATAGTTCTGAAGTATTCCAGTGATTGTAGATGATGATTTCTGGTCTAGCAATTCCTTGGCTATAATCAGTTTACTATAATTCTGAGGTATTCCTGTGTTAGAAGTTGATCGGTGGTGATCCAGTAATGCCTCAGATGTGATCCATTTACCATCGTTCTGAAGTATTCGTATGGTTTGAGCTGATGGGTGGTAGTCTAGTAATTCTTAAAATAGGGAAAGCCAAAAGATGCCAGCTACATGGAAGGTAAGTGTTGAAAGCACTGTTCAACGTCACTTCCAAATAAAAGGAGAAAAGAGAAAGTGCCTTTCATTTGTATTAGTTCACAGGATTATCAAAAAGTAGTCGTGAGGCATGTGGTTATTTTGTAAAGACAATTCTTTCATCAAATTTACAGAAAACATATTATACCGTGATATACATTGTTATCGAGATATGACATTACCCATATCGTGTTAGAAGATTTTGTCCATATCGCACAGCCCTACTATATGTCTTGAGATATCTCCATGGCCGTAGTTGTGGGGTGGTGGTCTGGCCATTCCTTCGATATTATCAGTGTACTATAATTCTGAGGTGTTCCTGTGTTAGTTAATGGGCGGTGGTTCAGTAATGCCTTCAGTGTATGGTAATTGGTGTGCCATAGTTCAGAGATACAGTATTCCTTTGTGAGTCTTAGTAGTACTAGCCTGGATCCAGCCCCCTGAATCATGCACCTCTGCCTAATATTTTCCCAAATTCCACAATTCTATCATTCAATTGAACTGAATCATAGAATTATTATAGGAATTTTGGAAAAAAGAAAAGGGCAGAAATGGGCAACTCGGGGGGCTGGATCCAGGCTAGTATGGCCTTAGATATAATCAGTGTACCATCGCTCTGAGATATATCCCTTTTATATGTTAGTGGTCGTGGGGTGGTGGTCTTGTAATGCTCGAGATATATGATCAGTTTACCATGGTTGTGAAGTATTCTCATGATACTAGTAGCTGTGGTGTAGTGATGGTGATGGTGGTGGTGGTGGTGGTGGTGGTGGTGGATGATTGATGCCTCCGGGTGTCTCCTTGTCCAGGCCTGCTGATGGATGAGTGGCCGGGACCCCTCTGCGGGAGAGATAATGGGAAATCGACAGTCTGGCCGAGACCACTGGCTCCATCGTCAGAATGAGCACCTTGATGGAGTGAGAGGCCACTCAGAGATGTGCTCTGGAGATAGGAGATTATCTGCTTGTCTAAATAAAGCCCCCCTCCAACCATCTTCCCTTCTCTTTTTTTTTTCATTGTCTCCGTCTTGCTTTTTTCACTCTCACTCTCCCTTCCTGTCTGTCTCTTTCCCCTTCTGTCTCCTTCTCTCTCTTACTCTCTCTCACCTTTGTCTTTCTCCCTCTCCCTGCTCTCTGTCTCTCTATCCCTCTCTCCTTCTTACTCTTACTCACTCCATCCCTTTCTCACTCTTTCTCTCTCCCTATCCCTCTCATTCTCTCTCTTTCCCTATCCCTCTCATTCTCTCTGTCTCATCTCTCTTGCTCTCTCCCTCTCTCTGCTACACTGGTCCTTGGAGGAGGGGAGTGTGGGCCAGCCTTGTCAGGAGACAGGTTGGTCATTTGACTTCCAGCTCATGTGACTCCTGGCAGGCCAACTGAACAGGGAATTTTTCCAACACTTTTTCCGATTCAGGGCTCAGGGCTCCAGACTAACTTTTTCCACTAGTAGCACTGCTTCCACCAACTGAAAATTTCAGTAGCACCATCACAACATTTAGTAGCACCACTTAAAGCTATTTCAATTTTAATTTTGAAATACAAATGATTCTGCTGCTTGCTTGACTGAGCTCAATCTACTCGATCTACAGTCGGCTACTGACTGTTTCTAAATTGTACCGCTCGTCATCATTTTGGGACTACTGTCTGTGGCACAGAAGGATCTGAATGATATTTTCTTTTGAAAAGGGAATCTATATTTTAATGCTGCTACAAGAGAGAGCTGGCTGGCCAGATAGGCAGCTGGGTGAGAGTCTGTCTGTTTCTTTCGCTCACACACACGCACGCACACATCTCTCCCTCCCGGTGATAAAAAAGAGATTAACGTGATATACGATGATGATTTAAAAAAACAAAAGGGGGTCTATTTGCAAGTCGCACTGTTACTACAGTTATGAATCCATGAAGCTTAACACCTGCTGTCTGTATGTAGATGAAGGAGATGGGAGTCAAGTAGCTGAGATGACTGGAAGTGGTGTCTGTATTTTTCTTTTCTTTTTTGGGGGGGAAAATGACATGCTCATCCTGAAACTTAAAAAAAAAGTGCTTGGGTGGGTGACGGTATGTACTGAGGCAGACCGCCCCAGGTGAAGTCTGCGTGTGGGACGCGCTATTGCATTAGCTCCAACTTGTTCCTAGATAGGCGTGGTGGAAATGCCACCATCCCTTTGACACTCATGTTATTCTCATTAGGCAGACGAGGTAGTTTGTCTTAAGCAGGGATTAGAGAAACCTTAGCTCTTTTCCTTAGCCTGGACTCATCTGCTGTTGAACCTCAGTTGGCTGACAACGTGTTAATCTTTTACCCCTCTCTCTCTCACTCTCTCACTCTCTTACTCTCTCTCTCTCACACACACACACACACAGGCTCTAACCCATGTCCCTCTTTCCTTCCTTTCCTCCTTTTTTCCCCTCTTTCTCTTCTGCTCTCTTGCATATCCCTCTCCCCCCCCCCCCTTCCTCTCTCTCTTTCTCTCTCTCTCTCCCTCCAGCCTGCGACAGGACTCATAGACTACGACCAGATGGAGATGACTGCCAGGCTGTTCCGGCCCAAGCTCATCATCGCTGGCACCAGCGCCTACGCCCGCCTCATTGACTACGCCCGCATCAAGAAGGTGCACAGACACCCACCCCCTTATTTAAATCTCACCCAAGCTTTACGGTGTCACACACATACCGATATACACACACACACACACACACACACACAATACGCATACCTGCTACCATTCTATTCATTCTCCCTTCCTGTTTCCTGCATTAGCAGACAGACCAATCTCTTCTCTCCTTATTTAAAACCCACCCAAGCCTCACGGTATCACACACATACCGGTATACGCATGTACACACACCGCACACACACAACACACACACACGTAAACACCTGCTGCCTTTCCATCCATTTCTCCTCCCTCTTCCTGCGTTAACGGTCAGACTCATCTCTCTGTCCTTATTTAGAAGCCAGTCAACCTTTACCTTACCTCGCTCACACACACACACACACACACACACACACACACACACCCACCTGCTCTTCCCATCCTGTTACATCTCACTTGGCTATTCACCAGTCTCAACAAAAAAAACACTCCTACTACTTTTGTTTCACAGTAGAGACCAACATTATTTTACTAAACACTCTTGCATTCCAAAAATGTTTTCACACGCTTTTGTTTTTTTTTCTCTTCTGGTCATTCACCTGCTCACAAATTCACACACACACACACGCACACACCTGCATGTAAAACAAAGTCACACACTCTCTTTCTTTCTCTCTCACACTCTTACCTACTCACTCTCTCTCTCTCTCTCTCTCCCACCCAGACACACACACACGCACGCACGCACGCACTCCAACTTCCTAACCTCACACCTCACTGCTCTCTTTCAGAGTGCACAAGCGGCCCCTCCGTCTGTTTTTTTCGTCACACCCACCCACCCACCAGTACCTCCATTTAGTCCGTGACTGGCCCCCATTGTCGCAGAGTTCCACTTAAGCCGGCGGCATCAGATGGAGAGCCCCGGTGTTGGAGAGCTGTGTGTTTATCAGC
>OMKL01063301.1:0-14846 GCA_900302295.1 Parasudis fraserbrunneri | reverse complement strand
CCCAGTATCCCTCTATTCTCTACCCTAATAACTTTCTTTATCTTTCTCCCTCTCACCTCTTTATATATTTCTGACTGCCTTCTCTCTCAGTTCTATGTGCCTTCTGCCCTTCTCACTGCAAAAAAGAACATTAAAAACTTGTCCTTTCCTAGCTTGCAGCTTTCTTTTCTATTTGCCGTTGTCATTTTTTTTTAGCTTGTTGTTTAAGAAGTAGTAAAACCTTTGAAGATACATAGACTATGTTTTCAGAAGATGTATGCAAATAAGTAACAAACAGTTGATTTGATCTTTGCAACTGCTCATCGCTGTACATCAGCGTTTCTTAAATCTTTGGTTGGGACCCCAGAATGTGTCACAGGCCTAATTCTTGTGGGTCCCTATATGATGCATGAAGTAATATGTTTTTATGAGCTTGGCTCCCAGGGCAAGAGAATAAAATTCTCATTTAGGTCCACACTGTTCATGATCCATGATCCTTGAAATGGTCTCTATTATCAACAAGTTGTAGCTACTTGACAAGGTGAGATTTTCCTGAGTGTTAGCATGAATTCATGTAGCGTGCCCCCACAGTGATTACCTGAATGTAACACAATCTCCTTTTGTGGTTTTGAATATAACATTCTAGCTGGTTCTGGAGGGCTCTTGTGTGTTCACGTGTCTTTATATGCACCGGTAACTACATTGTTTAACCCTAACTGGCCTAACAATGTCTTCGTTGTAACGCACAAGACTTTGAGTCAATCAGAGGACCGCATTCACCAAGAGCCAGCTGGCAGACAACATCAGCAGTTTTATGCATGCAAATCTAACTTCACTTTCTGGGTAGTATTGTGTGGTTGGGTTTTTTTGCACATAGAACAACTTTACACAACCAGAGTACTTATGCAAAACATCTGTTGCATGGTATTTAAAAAAAAGTTTACCATGCAATTTTGAGGACTACCATTTGCCCAAGTAACAAAAGAACATGAATTGGTAAATTATTGCTGATGTCTGAGCGGTTTCATTGGCTGCCTTTGATTTAAAGTGTTTATGATGTTTTCTTCTCTCTCTCGCTCTCTCTCTCTCTCTAGAGAAATTATCAAGTGCCAAGGAAGAGAATCTTGGCATGCATCAAGTCCTGGACCAGACGCTGCAGGAGCTGAACAGCTTATAAACTCACAGAGAAGATGGAGAGGATGAGATAGTCATGCAACATTCCATCAAATGTTCACCTTCATTCCACATTCTGAGCTGTAATGTCTGATTCCCCAGGGGAAAGGGGATTAACTTAATACTTGTATCCTTAATGTTTTTTTGTTTTTTTCCTCTTAGGCACAACTTTCTTTCTGACATGTCTCTGTTTAAGATGAGAAAGTCATTCCAAATCCATCACCTTTGTATCCTCTCCTTTACAGACTCTCTCTTTCAGGAACCTTTTTGACCACTTTTATATTCAAGAATGGACAATGGCCATATTTACAAAACACCTATGGGATCCTATGATCTGGTCGCTCAAGAATTTAAACTGCAAGGTTATCCATCTCAATCTCACATTTGAATGCATGTAGATGGCATGGGGTTTTGTGAATGTAGCCAGTAGTTGTGAGTGTGGCTCACGAGTGCCATCTAGAGGTGATGTTATACTCTGTGATGTACTACCTACATGAATGTCAAAGTAGCATAATGGGGCCTGGCTCTTCTGCGCCCTCTCAGAAATATCCTTAGAACATTTTCCTGTTTCTAAACATTATAGTTTTACAGACAAGTGACACCTCATGGAAAGTATGTATTCATTTTTGGTGCTTGCTGTGAAATAAGGTTATGAACCCAGAAGCCTGCTGCTCACCATCACAATATGAGAGACCTTTTCATACTTCACACTATCCACATTTCATACACTAGAAATGAAAGCAATAACTTGCCAGTCCTAAATTATCCTACAGTGTACATTGAGTTGCACACAATCATAAATTCCATAGGTCAGACGTTTCTCCAATCGATACATATGGAATACAGCATGGTTATCTGTGCAGAACCTGAGTATTTTCGGACTGACGGGGATCATTTGCTTGTGTAATGATGCACTGACACACTGTACATCCATGTACCACCTTTCCATGAGCTTGACCTGATCATGTGTGTCCCTGCGGTTGGTGATAATGTGTGATGTCATCTGTCCTGGCTGGACGTGCAGTATATGTGGTGTCATGCCAGTGAGCCTGAAACCACTGGAGCCTCAGTCAAGTTTTTGTAAACCATGGATACTTATTGTATATAGTAGAATAATGGTAGCTATGGGTAATGAGAAGTATCATTCCAATTGTTTAGACAACATTTTTTTGTTTTGTTTTTTTGGGCAGGGAAACTTTCGAAACCAAAGAGCACACATACCAGAGATGGTAAACCCCTTAAAATGTTATCGTTTGTGAAGTTCATGGTGGTTTTATCGGTCTTGGGCCATGAAAAAGCCTCACATATGACTGAGTCTGTTTTGAAATATTTCATTCTCTTTGCCCCCCTCTTTCAATCTAATAAACTTTTTACAGAAAACGTGACCGATTTCAGTTTATGTAAACAGTGTTTTGATTACAAAAATAAATGCTTTGCACACATAAAAGAGAAGCCATTAATCCAACAACCATTTTACATTCAGCATGATCTCTACATCAAGTGCCCCAACAAATCAATACATTTGTCTTCCGTAAGAAAATTATTTTTAAATTCATACCCCAATCTAATTGTATGTTAAGCCATTACGAGCTTACAAGGCCATGGGCGATTCTCAATAAATTTTGTTCGCACAAATGCCACAGGTGGAAAGTTGGAAAAGTGTGAAATTCAGTGTTGGGAGTAGTTAACTACATGTTGTTCAATTACTAGTTTAACTACATTTTGCAGTAGTTGGATGGTAGTTTAACTACATTCAAATCTCTGTAGCTTTATCAGTAAACTACCTTGGGTCATGTAGTGTAGGTAGTTAGTTACAAACTACACATTTCCCTAGAAATGTTGCATTTTCCTGGTTCCACCTCAACAACTACTCCCTGTCCCCTCCTTGAAATACCCTTGGGTATGCCCAAGTAAGGTTTTGCCTGCCAAAGTCCCTAAATCAAACACACCCACACTTTACTCCCTGTCAGTTCAGTTGTTGCTCCATGTAACTAAATAAGATTCCACACTCAGATTGTGATAACTGTCCCCAATTTAGTTTGGATGCAATTGAACTACTTTTTTCAAAGTAGTTTTAGAGTAGTTAGCTACTGGCTAGTAGCTAGTAGTTTGGTAAACTACAGTTTTAGCGTAGTTTCCCCAACACTGGAAATTCGAGTTGTTAGAAAAAAGGTAAAGGCAATAGTGTTCAAATGAAAACAGGTTTTGTCCCGTGAAGACAGAGTAGGATCAATGCTACAAAGACAAATGTGATTCACCCTGAGTCAGGAAAAACTATTCATTTATCCATTATGGTCCATATTGATGCCAATCAATAGCTCTGTGTTGGCCGTGCCTGCTCAGGATGGCTTCTTTCTGAAGGAACAGCCTAGAGGGACAAAGTGAGAAGAGACATTTAAAAATCTCACTGCGGGCAGAACACACCAAATGTGATCAAGAACTTGTACCAAGAGCAGGACCAATGTTCAGACACTCCTACTTTTTTCCACCAAATCCTCTTTTAATACCGTTTCAGGTAAGCGAGACACACTATTTTATTTCCAACTGCAGTGGGTGAGCATAGCAAGCATGGTGTGGCATACAGGGCAGATTAGTTTGATTGTGCTGCAATTAACAAGGCAGTGAAACAAACAGGATCATACTATGCAAAGCAAACTAGTCATACACCAAGTGCAATGGCTGTGAGCCACCACTAGGGGCAGAGCAGCTAACCGTGAGTGACCGAGTGAATTAGTGACATTGCCGTTCATAGAGGTGCTTCACATCTTAAGAAAAATGAAATTTAAAATAAATAACAAAAAAAAAAAAAACGGGCTGAACCTGAAAGGCACTGACAATCTGCCTATTTAGGATAATGAGCCATTCTAATCAAAGCCAGTCAGGACTGGATGTATGACACATATGCAGTGACACTTTTGTGACACCTCACATAAGAGACAAGACAACAGACAACAATCCTGTTCTCACTGTACAAAGGTTACATCTCCAATTGGCTACTATTGTAATGTCTCATCACTGTTATCCTTCAGGTCTAGAGTTAGCCCAGTTATACATCAGCACATAATTTGCCAGAAAACGGTCTGCCATATAACCACTACCATATAAAACGAGGACCTCTGCAGTGGTAAGCATTTTGCCACTGCACTATATCAACAATACGCAAGTGAAGGAATCAGCAGAACAGCTTACCTGGAGACAGATAGCACTTCCCCCCCTTAGGCTGGCTCAAGATGAAGTTGCAGCCCCCACACACTATTACTGCCTGGGCATGACTGAAGATGGTGCTGATCCTGTAGCAGCCTGAGAAGTAGTCATAGAGGGATGTGATGACAATATTACACATTTGATGAATCCATCTTCATGTTAAAGACACCACCAATTTAGTATCAGGTGAAGTTGACAATGTCTCACCTGGGCATTTGACATCCATGAAGAAGGAGTTGGGACTCTGCACCAACCTCTTCTTCTTGTGCGTCCTCTTCTCCTCTGCCAGACTGGGATGCATCAGATCCTTAGCGAGCTGCAAGTGAAATCAGAGTATGAAATCACTGCGTAAGTCACTTCGATGATCCAAATGATACTAGTTGAATTGTGGTGAGATGATGCCCCCTACTGCCTGATCAGAGAGCTAATGAGTAAATACACATGGGCATTGGACATGTCCCTACATGTTTGCCTGTCTGTACATGCACCTGACCTGTGTGTGTATTGACTACTAACCCTTTGTCACTTAATTTCATGGTCATGATGATCATCATTACCTTACATCCTACCAGCTCCAGAGATACAACAGCAAATTGCCTATACCTCCAATGTCATGACATATCCGATTATTTTCCCATCTACTTCTGGCGAAGTACCTAGTCAACGTTTTTTCTACCAGTTCCACAAACAAGAACATAAAGAGTAACGTTACCCTACTTACAGGCATTTTCTCCAACAGTTGATATTAACGCAAAAGTAAAAGACGACTTAGAAACTGTGCTTTTCTGACGCCTTGAGTAAGAAGTAACACAACCACTTGCAAGCTCGTATCTGAAATGTTTAGCCACGGCTTATCACCCGGGTTGTCCCGAAGGATCGGACTTCCTTTTTATATTGAAGGTAAGAGAACACCGCCTACCCAACGCATGTAATGAAAACAGGCGAGTACACCTCATCTCATTGATATTGGGTACGTATGTTTTTGGACTTGCAGTTCGCTTTCTGAAACGATCCTTTGAAATATTAAAGACCCCGCCTATCCGGGATCTCAATGTTACCAAAACGTGCAAACCCAATGAACTGCGACTGAGTGACTTGTTGTTTGACCAATCAACTATCCAATAAACTGACAAGCAGTGACGCATTTGGCCTACACGGACTGACGGGCGGGATATCCGCAATAGCTAATAATATGGCGAAGACTTATGATTACTTGTTCAAACTACTTTTAATCGGCGATTCGGGCGTCGGAAAGACATGCGTGCTATTCAGATTCTCAGAAGATGCCTTCAACTCAACGTTTATCTCTACCATAGGTTGGTAAATTGTGCATTTTCTTCGCTGTCTAGGTCGGAAAGTGTACCGGAGAAGCAGCCCATCCCGTCATGCTAATTCGTTGCTAGCTTTTGGCTAGCAGCAATCATTATGGAGTGGGTAGCCAGGAAGCAGCCTAACCGGCTTGTCACCAGAGAGCTTTGTTTTATAATACCAGGTTGAGTTTAGGCCATTAAGCAGCAGTCTGGGCCTTTTCAGAATCGTTAGTAAGATGTTGTCAAGTTAGAATCATGCCAGTAAAGTTGGGAACAATGTTTTAGCTGGGGTGGGTAACGTTACCCAAATGAGCATAGCAGCGAGGTGATTGAACTCTTCACCCAATTTACTTTTTGCTTGTCAGGATCTTAGCTAATACAAACTGTTGATTTTGAAGCTATACTGCATATGTTGTGCCTTAAGTGTTTTGTGTTGTTTTCTTTCAGGTATTGACTTCAAGATCAGAACAATAGAATTAGATGGGAAGAAGATCAAGCTACAAATATGGTAGGAGGATAACTTGGTGACGACGAGTCAGGAACTGTCACTTCGAAACACTTGCGAGGAAGAGCGAGAGGTGGCAACTTCAAGTATGATCATGTGACGGAAGCCCAGAAATGGGGATATAACACATAGCGATTCAGGGCTTCCATCACTTTTTAATTTCTGGCCACCCCTCGCTCTTCCTTGTTACGGTAGTATGAAAAAGATGGACCAGAGTGTCTTTGCTACAGTACATGTGTCACTTCTGGCTTTATGTGACAACCCCATTTATTCCATATTCTTACTTTCCTAAAGATGCATATCTCAGAGATGTATGAAAGGATGCTCTTGAAAGCTTTTACCTTTCCCCCACTTACCAACATTTGGCTGTAAGGGGGCAGTAGTAGTCCATTGGCGTAAACTCATTCCTAAGCTAAATACCCCCACTTTGCCACCTGAACTGAGGACTTGCATGGAATGTTTGTGTAGTTGTCTGTCTTCCAACATGGCTGCGTGTAACCATTGGTAACCATTTTCAAAAGAAAATGCCTAGTTTCTGTGCAGTGGTGGACTAGGTAACACATTGGAAAAGCATGATATTCTTAGAGTTTTCCACTGCATTGTGTTAACAAGATCCAGTAATAAGACACCAATGGTAACGCAGTGCTGGTGAGCTAGGCCTGCACGATATTTGAAAAAATTTACATTGCAATATCTTTATTTTTTTGCGATATATATTGCAATATGAAAAACCACAAGAGCACCATAATTTCACCAGATATATGCAGCTTTTAACTTCAATAGCTCCATCGGGGAAGAATTAATCGCTCAATGATTAGGGTGATTTTAGAGGGGGAAATGAGACAGTTGTTTAATACTCCAGACACCATTGTATTTGGATAATATTCATCTATCAATTCAGGCTAAAGTCCATGATCCAACATGATATTAATGCATGTTGCTTACTCTAAAATAAGGGAGCTCATCTATGGATGTGTGGAAGAAGGGTGGTGTCATGAAGAGATCCAGGAGAGCAGACTTAAAAGCATAATATTTAACTTAGGATTAATGTCCTTCACAACAACAACAAAAACAGTGCATCCTTCACGATGTCACTATTGTGTATAAGCACATTACGATATCCATGCTGAAACGATATATAGTGCAGCCCTGTGGTGAGCAAAGGGTTTGCGGTTCGTGGCTGGTCAGAGTACCTGTCAGTAGCTCATGTGACCACTGCACATAGCCATATAGGTCAAGAGCATTGCTGTGTCCAGAGGACATATTTAAAATGGATTTGATGTGTATACCATTAGTATGTTGAACATAGTAGTATATTGAACATTGAGTTCTGTGAACCTCTTTTTATGCCAAACAGAATTTGCTACGAATATTAGTGTTGCTCAATTTTAATGGTTGTTTTTTATTATTGTTTAGTTCAACAAAATACAAATGAAAAAAACCTCTTACCTGTGTATGGAGACATTGTTTCCAAGGAACACATAATAATTGAGAGAAACTGAAAAATATAATAACACAGGGAACACATTTAGGAATATGATGTGTGAAAATGCCTTTACTTTCTACTACAAATCGTTACTTTGAATCTCAGTGTGCACATGCACTTCTTTTTGAATATTCTAGGTAGAATAAAGTAGCCTAATTGTTTAGGAGCTCATGCTACTAAAATAGTAGTTACTGAAGGAGTGTGCTGTTCTGTTCCAGGGACACAGCGGGCCAGGAGCGGTTCAGAACTATCACAACTGCCTACTACAGAGGAGCCATGGTGAGTTACCCTGTCTGCTAGTGATGCGTGGGTTGACTCATGACCCGCAGGTCCCGCAGGTATACCAGCAGTTTGGGCGGGTGAGGGTCAGCAATAAACGTTGTGAATAATTGCGGGTGGGTGGCTGGCAGAAGAGATTAGAATAATGGTAATATAAAGTACCCTACAGACTATTCTTTGGCAATTTAGCTTAATGTTTCCCATATTTATCTCTGGTACGTGTGACGGCACCTTGCTGGGTCTGGGGTCTATGCAGGGTTTATGCAGATGCGCATCTAGGATCTTTATAATCGACCAGGAGTTGGGCAGTTGTGGGTAGATGATTTGCAAATGCCGGCGGGTTTGGGTGATGTCAGAGCTGACCTACGCATCACTACTGTCCGCTGTACAACTCATATAGCAAGGTAGATTGGATATTTCTATATCTCTGGGAACCTAATCCACTCTCAGATGAAAACACCAACTTAATCCCTATAATGAAACCCCTCAGACAAAGAACCATAAGTCTGTTTTCAAAATGTTTTGGACAAACCGGGTTCACTTGGAGTGAGAATGTGATACATCACCTGAAAGTACTCAATCTCCCCTGTCTTAACTGTGAACAATGTACACAACACTCCCAACTTAACATCTTTCGATAATTGGGTTTGATGACATCACCTGAAAACTTAAATAGACTTACATGATTCTTTGTTTGAAGGATTAATTTTACATTCCTACCATGATCACACCTTTTATTGTTGTCAGTGACTTTGTGCCGTCCTGGGGGAATGCTAGAGGTGTGTCCAAATGGCAACCATGGAAACTAGCTATGACTCTTTCAGTTCTAATTTATCTGAATGTCTTTGCTGGCATAAAGTCACTGAAGAACCCCAGCAGGTCCTTGTTGCCTTTGGTCATCAAGACCCCATCTAAACGTATTGTCAAGACGTATGAGAATGCTGTCCCATAGTAGTTAAGGCTCTGATAATTGTGATGAGAAATGGAAAGTTGACATGGACATCCATTCATTGCAAAATCGAAATTGTTTATAGACACCTGAGTCTCTTTATTGTGTTTTGTCTGTGCACTGGGAACCGACAAGACATGATTTAGCAGCTATTACCGCCAGTGTTTAGTTGTTAGAATGTTACATCACCAATGGGAAGTCGTTTGACAACTTCGAGTACTGGATGCTGTGTGTGTTCTGTTGTTCACCATCTGTATCTTCTCCAGGGCATAATGTTAGTATATGACATCACCAACGAGAAATCGTTCGACAACATCAAGAACTGGATAAGGAATATAGAAGAGGTAAATTAATGGTGTGTGTGTGTGTGTGTGTGTGTGTACATTAGTATATTCATTTTTGTGTGCAATGCTTATATGTTTGTTACGCTTGTGTGAGTGCATTAAGTGCATTCTGTTCTGATATTGTAATTATGAAATGGCACACACAGTACACACACTCTCTAACTGATCCTGTCTGGTCACCATACCTCCTTCCTCTACCCAGCATGCATCAGCAGATGTGGAGAAGATGGTCCTCGGGAACAAATGTGACGTCAACGACAAACGACAGGTGTCTAAAGACAGAGGAGAGAAGGTAAGACCATGGAACTGGATAGATGAAAGCGCAGGGTCCTTGATATATTAAATATACAGGATCCTAATGAAAGAATCTGGGGGATCTCAAGTGTGTAGTTTAAGCATGACAGCTAGCCTCTTTACTTTCCTGAGATCTGACAGTCTGTCTCATTCTTATCTCCTGCTGTCAGCTGGCATTGGAGTACGGTATCAAGTTCATGGAGACCAGTGCAAAGGCCAACATCAACGTGGAGAATGTGAGTTCACGCCCCTTACTGTAGTCACTCGTCCGGTCTTGTGTCGCTTTCGTTTCTGTGATTGTTTTTGATTTACTGGCCTTTCCCCCCCTTTCATATCCAGGCCTTTTTGACCCTTGCAAGAGACATCAAAGCAAAAATGGACAAGAAACTGGTAAGAATGTTGCTGGAACTAGACTGTGGATGAGAGTGTCACACTTAAAATATTTTAATTGGAATGTATGTTGTCTTATACCAAGTACGATATTCTCTTATCTGGCTGTGTGTTTGTACATGCGTTTATTTCAGGAGGGCAACAACCCGCAGGGCAGCAGTCAAGGGGTGAAGATCACAGAGCAGCCCAAGAAGAGCAGTTTCTTCCGCTGCACACTCCTGTAAGGAGGAGACAGACCAGTGTCCACATCCACCATGGCCTTAACTATGTCCCCCCACACCGGACAGAACTGGACAGAGCACGCTCAGATCTCTTCTCTATTCTTCTCTTGCCTTTTTACATGTTTTTCTTGTGCTTATCTGTCTCTCAAAAAGACATTTCATGCTTTCTTGCCTTACAGGTATTTATGATCTCAATACCATTAGTTCGTCAACGTTAACTGCCACAGTCACATAGCAATACCTACTTATATAACCAAACTTATTAGACAAAAACATTGTCTGAATATTGAGAATGAGTTCCCCTTGACGCTTCTATATCAACTTCTGTGGGCTCTTATGGATTTTTGAAGAGGAAATATCTTTTTGCGATAGTTCCTTTCGTTAAGAATTTCAGCTTGATTCCATGGATTTTAACGATTTTTAAGGACTGCTTTGAGAGAGAGACTTTATTTTTTTCAGAGATGCTGATGGTGTATTATAGAAAATGAATGAACAAAAGTCTTATTTTCGGTAGCTCTTTGAAACTGAAGGCACTTGATCTACACATGTTATGCTTACTGGTTACTGTAGATCATAACATTTCTGTCTGATGCCTCTCTTTCCTTTCGCTGACATTGCTCAGCCAAGGCTTATTGCTTGAATGCTTGCTTATCACCAAGAAGTAGGCTACCTTCTCCCAGAGTTGGTTCCCTGTTAGATTGCCTCATAGGCCTTCTGCTTGAACATGTATTCCATCTGTTGGTTTGCGTCATAGGCCTTCTGCTTGAACATGTATTCCATCTGTTGGTTTGCGTCATAGGCCTTCTGCTTGAACATGTATTCCATCTGTGGCCTGTTTGACTGTGTTGGTGGTATAGTGTCAGCTGAGCATCGCCATTAGTTGACTTGGTTCAACTCGTTTTGGAATTCTTACATTAAATGTACTGTACTGTAAGTGGTTCTGGGTAGATGTTGCATAGATTGTTATATATCTACACGTTGTGATTGCAAGGGTCATTGATAAGGATTCACAGTGTGAAAAATGGTGCATTTTTACTCATTATTATTGTTCAGGTATGCGTCTCCTTTGTCTTGTCCGAGAACATTTGTTCTTTTCTACTCTTATTTCTGTTGAATCTATGTGCTGAGACATTCCATTTCTATAGAAAACCACTTTTCTTTAAGAATATACTGCTATCTGTGTGGTTGTAATTGCTCAAGAGAGGCCCAGATTTTGGTATCAGTGTCAAGTATTCACATGGCTGCATTGAGGTGGAGCTAGAGAGAGGAGGCATTTATGAGCATTGATTCCTTTGGTAGTTGTGCTAACCATTTTAGACAATGCATGTAATAATTAAAGCAAGATGAGATTGATGTGAGGTGGATGTGACCATTAAATGCACTTCTGCTGGTGGGCTACCAGCACTGTTATGATTGGCAGTACTTGGGCTAAACACCAGGAGGCAATGTAGTTGCGTAGCAGCGGCACAATAGGAGTCATGCTAATGACATATTCATTGTTTATACAGCAATATTTCTTCCTGTTCACATTTAAAATGGGGGAACTTGTCTACATCTGTCATTTGGGCCTTGGGAATGGGCTGTACTGTAGCAGTATTTATGGAGTGAAAAAAAGCAAAGCACCAAAATTATAAAGTGCCCTTTTTTGTTCTTGTTGATTATGCACTTTTCTAGTTTTCTTTCTATACAAGATTAGTTGAGGATGAATTCTGAGCACTTGCAGCTTGTGTCCATTACAAGCCTTAGCTGAAATAAGACACAATGCTTAGAAGTGTACAATGTTAAGATTCATGCGTGGAAGAGCACAGCGCTGGGTTTCTTTGAACTTCTTGGCATTAAGATATTATTTTTTATCATTGTAATTTAGCATAATGAAGATTATGTTAGTGCCAAGATGTTTTTTGGAAACCTGGCTAGGGATGCAATTAACGGTTGTGTGCATCTCTTCATCTCTCCTTCTTATCCTCTGTTTTCTCTGAGCCCTCTGTCCCACTGCATCACACGTGTCTTATTTTGGCCCAGTAGCATGGCCTTGTGAACTATGCATCATGAGAGAGTAGGACCTTGAAAGTTTTGCACATTTGACTTGACGACAAGCCTCTGAGATTAGAAATGTGCAAAGGATCTGTCTTGTAGAGCTTTTTGTTGTTTTATTTGTTGTTGTTTTTCTCTCCTGTCACTCCCTCTGACATTCTTCTGTTGTCTTAAAGTGAAACTCGGTTGTGCTGTTAAGGTAAAAGTATAGGACATTGATTTAAAGCCAATTCAAATCACCTCAAATAAAAGACAATGATCATCAAAGTCTCTCACAACAAATGTCTTGTAGTTGTGTTGGAAGAGTTGAACAGAGTCCATTACTGAAGCTCTTATGTGTTAACCTGTGGATTGACTTATCTCAAACTCTGCCTTCTTTTCTTGATCCTCCAGTCACAACTGTTGCTTTCCTTGGACAGGCGGAGTTTGAGATGGGTCCATTAAGCTTATTCCTGGCTGGATTAAAATGTGCTTTTATGAAGGGGGACTAATTTTTGTCTGGAAAACAAGCTCATAAATATTCAGCTTTCTTTTGATTGGATTTGATTAGTAATTATCTTCTGCTTTGTTATACATTTGACAGTTTTATGTGAACATATCTTTAGCATTCCCTGGTTAAAAGTAAATTTGGATTTCATAGCTGATTATTGGTGGATTTCATGGCGAAGGAATTTGCTTTTTTCAACAATTGTAAATAATAAAAGATTTACAATGATTGTACTGTACTTTCATAAATCTTATTGAATTGATCTACACTTTTGTAGATACCGTATGTGTACTTTTGATGATTTATTAAAATGAGATTCTTTTAAAAATTTGTTTTTCAGTATTTATTTATGACCACTCAGTATTATGTTATTTATTATGGGATTTGTTTTATCATATCAACATTTTCTGAATAGCATTTGAGAATGTTGTTTTCTTAAAGGGGGCACTATACCAAAAATCAATGCACATAATCTCCTGTAAACAGTTCCCTATTGCTTCCATCTCCATAATTTCATTGAGCTGTAACACAAGGTTTCTGTGTCCTCCGATGACATCAGTGGAGGACATATTCAAACCCATTAACTCAATAACTAACAAACTAATGATGTGTGCAAGTTGTGTGAGCTTGTGTGCAATATAAATCAGCATTGTTTTTTGGTGAAGTGCCTTCTAATTTAAATTGTAGGCTATTCCGTTCTGATTATTTTTCCTCCAAAAGCTGTAGAATGAAGTTACGCAATCCGGCCAGTCCTCTCGCACCCCACCTCAGCTGGTGCACGAGCTATGCTTGTGATTGGAGACTTTATAACCCGTCATGTCGCGTGTCCACTGGTCCGTTTTGGTGATACAAAATTCAGCCGTCTACGCCAACTCCACATTTAGCTTAAAGGCTACCGTTGCAGTAGAGACATTCCCTTTGCTAGTGTTTTTTTTTAATTTTTAATTTTTTAAAAATTAATTTATTCTTTTTTTTTTTTTTTATCGGACTGAACTCTTCAATTACAGTGGCCTTCACCTAACCGTGCAGGTTCAAGTCTTTTATCCACGAACATTGAATTGACTTTACATTCATGCAAGTTCTTTACCCACTGACTGTCAGAAAACACTCACTTGTTCCATAGGATTGGATTAGCTTTCTGTTAACTAGTTTTATGATTATGTCAGGGAGAACTCAAGCTGTTGTTGCTGATGGTATCAAATAAAGCTCTCTTGAAAGTAGTAAATATGTCCCACAAGGGTCTATTCTGGGTACACTTTTATTTACATTACATATACATAATATGGTATCCTCTTCTCTGCATTGTGATGTACATTTTTATGCAGATGATACAATCTCCACTCTTAAACTGGCCACTACAAATTTACAGTCTGGTTTTGATGCCTTTCAGGTATCTCTCATTATCCACAGCTTATCTTAAATTCTGATAAAACAAAATGTATTTTGTTTTCAAGGTCTTGTGTGAGCAATACTCCTAATGTTGGTATCCATACACTTCAGGGTTCTCAAATTTAAATTGTAGAATCTTATAAATATTTAGGAATTTGGTTAGATAATAGGCTGTCCTTTTGCACCCATGTGGAACACCTGCCTAAAAAGTTCAAAGTAAAAATTGGATTCTTGTATCGAAACAAATCATGCTTTTCTACTGTCAGTCGGAAGACCATTGTACAATCAACAATTATGTCTGTATTTGATCATGGTGACATTCTGTACATGCATGCCTCTCCCTGCACCTTAAAACCCCTCAGTTCTGTGTATCATAGTGTATTACGTTTTATCACTGGAGATAATTTCTTACTCACCACTCACCACAATCAACTCCTCTCTTACAACTGGTGTAGTCCCAGCTGCACTGAAACAAGCTAGAGTCACTCCCCTCCTCAAGAAACCTAAACTGGACCCAGCCATTGTTAATAACTACCGCCCTGTATCTCTTCTCTCCTTCCTATCCAAATCACTTGAACGTGCTGTCTCCAACCAACTCTCTTCTTACCTCCTACAAAATGACCTCCTGGACCCAAACCAGTCAGGCTTCAAGACCGGGCACTCCACAGAGACTGCCTTTATAGCAGTCACGGAGGCCCTCCGCCTGGCAAGAGCAAAGGGCCTGTCATCTGCACTGATCCTCCTTGACCTCTCAGCTGCCTTTGACACAGTCAATCACCAGATCCTCCTCTCATCCCTGTCT
>OMKL01063268.1:0-10006 GCA_900302295.1 Parasudis fraserbrunneri | reverse complement strand
CCCACCACCGCCACCGACTCGTCCCCTCCCTCGTCCGTTGGCACGGTCCCCAGGCCGGAGCCCCCCTCTCCGGCACCACTTGTGGACTCACCCAGGGTATACTGGGCCATACTACTGGCACCCATGGGGGTGACTTCGTCTCCCTGTGCCTCCCCCATACCGAAGTCCATCTGTGGAAGGTCGACAGGGAGGTAATTTCCAGCTTTAAGACCCTCTTGGCTGTAGTCCAGACCGAAGCCTCCTCCCATCCCTGTGGTGGCCAGGTACCACAGGTCCGGCTGGTCGACCATGCCTGGCGACCTCCTCTCCTGGGACGAGACCCACTTCCTCCTCTTGAAGCCCCTCCCCCTGGCCCTCCCTCTTCCCCGGCTGACTTTAGGCTCAGCGAGTCTGCGTCGGAGGGCACGGAGCCCTTCCATCGTGAGCCCCTCCCTCATGAAACCACTGACGCTGAGATCCTGTTCTCCTGGATTCAAACTACTGTCATCGCCAGCACCTCCTCCTCCTCCTATGATACTGTCTGTCTCAGAGTACCCGGCCCCCTGAGGCCCGTCGGAGGGGCCTCCGATGTCCCCCTCCCTGTCTCGCGTGCTCCCCGCCCTCTCCTCCTCCTCCTCCGGGATGTACACCGTGAACACGTCGTAGTCCTCCCGTCTCGCCTCCTCCTCCTCCTCATCCGATTGGTTCACCTGCAACGAGGTCGGACCCTGTGATGAGCGTGGGAGTGATGAGCTGTCAGATATCATGTTTATACTGGTGTTAATAAACAGCGGACACGTCAAACCAGGACAAATGGAGGTCTGTGTGACATTTATCTTTCCCTCACACACACACACACACCTTGATAGATGACTCATCCAGCAAGGGACTGTCACTGTGATGTTGACTGCCTGCCTGAGTGCGCTTGTCAGCGCTGTCCTCATCCTGGGAACGCACCGAAGGGCTGTTGGGCTGCACTGAAGACGACTGGCCAGTGGGGGGAGACATGGAGACAAAGGAGTGAGCGCTGCCACTGACGATCACCGGTGTGGACTGGCCCTCCTCTGACTTGATCTGGAGGAAGAGATGGGAAAGTTGATACAACAAAACCTATGGACCACACCGGCAGCCTAGCGCAGTGATTCTCAAACCATGTCATGTCAAGGACCCCAAAACTGATGTAATAAGCCATCAAGCCCCCATTTGATAAGATTTGACCTGAGAAGATATTTGTAGTCCAGAATATCTGTACTGTAGGGGGTGAGATAAGAGGAGAAAGTGAAACCTATGGTCAGAATAGTCATTCTTATACATTATACATTCATAACACAAATACATTATTTGAGAAATTAAACTATTCCCCATTTTGCTGGGGACTCCCGTGTCTTTAACAGTGCATCTTTTAAATGCAGATTTCAGTTATGTTACTTGGAATGAAATGGACCTTTAAACCTTACACCATGCACCTGTATACACCTATCCTAAGTAGTCTGGCTAGCTACGTTAAAACGGTGACTGACCCTTTGCGGACTGGGGTTCCTTGGCTGCATGTACTTCTTCAGAGCCCCTCTGCACTTCTCCACAATGTGCTCCATCTGTAGGTAGCTGGCTGCCGTCAGGTAGTTGACTATCTCCTCTGGGCTGAACTGCAGCACGCCAGTGTAGCAGGATTGGAGCAAATCGCACACCACGGTGGAACTGTGGAGCACGGACACCTGGATAAAGATGTGAGAACGTACGTGACCGAGCTGGACTTATGCTGTCGGTAGGCAGACAGCGGGTGTATCCCCCACGAAAACGGCCCAAATCCTGAAAATCCTTAATTATTGCGGTTATCATGTTCATACCCAGGATCTGCGGCGGTCTGGGTGAATCGTTTCGTTTTCGGGGATATAATAATTGATTTTGGGGAGCTCTGTTTTCTTGGACAATACAGCGAAGACTGGGAGGAAAGGTGGGAGGGAGAGAGGAAGATGACATGCAACCTAGGCCACGAGGTGGACTCTAACCCCACCTTAGTCCGCTAATCCATGGGGTGTCCCATGGTCACATAAAACACTGCAGAGTAACCTGCCTGAGGCATTGTAGGCCTAAATATGTGACTGGGTCAGGGTGATTCCTGTTTGGCTTACTGGCAAATGTCTGCTATCATGACCCAGGTCTGAATCCGGTCTGGTCCATCCACATAGCTAGGAATGTCAATGTGCATTTAGACCCATTCTGAATGAACTGGAGACAAGTACATCTGGCTGCCACTGTTTTGACTGAGCTGATTGCCCCTGTATAGTTTTGGACTCTATGATGATTTACGACTGAGATTTTTATATTTCAACCTTGTGTACTGTACATTGTATTGTCTGTAAATTGTTAGATGTTGTCTGTCTGCAGCCCTGTTAAATGTGCTGCTGGTTAAAAAAAAAAAAAAAAAAGTAGTTATAAAAAAAGTTATTATAGTAGAATCCTCATATTATAGGTCTATGAAGAAAGCGCAGCCATAGAGGTACCCTTGTTGAGCTCCATCACTTTATTCATAGGGAACCCCCAAGCGGGGCAATGTCCATACCAGAGGAAGACTTCTTGGCAAAATGCAATAGATGTAGTATACACGGACCAGACTCCGCCCAGATTAAATGATGCAATGGTGGATCTGAGCATATATCCACATAGGCATGTCCGTGCAACATTAACATTTTCTGTCTGCACGTACCTAGCTTTCGTACTGGTATCATACATAATATGGCTCAGCATGCACACTGATCAAAGGAGATTGGTGGATCAAAGAGCCGGTACGCCTGGACTATGAAAGGCACAAGACTACAGACTGTCTGTCCACACGGTGTGCGTGTCCTGTACTTCGAGACTATGATCGAGCCTTTAGTCAGTGAGTAGAGTATACATGCGAGTGTGTTCCCCCACTGCCCACCTGTAGTTTGGAGGAGGGATTGAGGAGGAACTGGTCCCTGAGGAAAGGCGAGCATGCGGCGAGCACCACCTTATGGCCCCTAAATGTCTGATTGTCGCTGGCCACGATGGTGATGTCACAGAAATGCTGCCTAGACCTCAGAGAATTCATGTGCTTCAGGGTGGAGTCCCCATGGCCAGGCAATCGGAAACACAGCATCTCCATCTTGTCCATCCTGTCTGGTAAAAAAAATAATGTTTGTGTATGAGAGGAGGTCCAGAGGATCCAGAAAGCAGGTTTATCAAGTTATGTGGATAATTTGCATGTATTATTCTTAGGTTTGGTGTCAGTAGCTACTGTATTTGTGGATTACGTGATATCAGTATGCAATATATTGTATACATCTTCTTCACTGATTCAGAAATACCGCCACTAACTATTTTGTACAATCTAATAGAATTGGGCGATGACCAGTGAGTGTATGTCTGGTGTGAATACTTCAGCAACCGATAACCGAGATCACAAACATCAGATCTGCTTGAGGCTAACGAGGGGTCGAACGCTAGCAAACACGATGCTAGCGATGATCATATACACACCCAGTCAGCGGTGGTCGAAGATATGGACTGCTAACGTACAAATCATGAGACACGAGTCACACCTTTTTGCTGCTATGCTGGCCTACGTACCTGGCTTCGCCAACGGCGTTAGCTAACCTAACGTTAGCTCGCTTGCTAGCTCAAGCTCTACTTACCTAGCTAGCCAACAACACCCCTTGTTGTCTAGATAAATAATGCAGGGCTACTAGCTCAAACAATATTAACCCCTGCATGGAAACGTCAAACTTTACTCACCCGCGCTTCCCTTTTTTGTTGTTCTGGAGTTCTTTTCAGCTTTCTAAAACGTTTTTTTTTTTTTTAGATTGTAACGTTAGCTAGCAAGCTAGCTACGTTAGCTGGCACTGACTGGTCATCTTCGCAGGCAGGCAGGCACCACTGTCTCCGGCTGCGTCTGTTTACTTTTGACTCTAGTCTGCAGTGAAGCAGCGCTATACGTGACAACAATCACAATCCTGTCAATCCACTAGCTGGTTAACTGACCTCTGATCTGTAGTTTGGGAAGATTCTCCCCATGATTTATTGGAAAATCAGAATGGGAAACTGACTTGTGATCAGTGGTTTACAATCAATGAACAAAAGGGGGCGGGCCGTGCTTGATCACGTTGACCGCGTCAAATTACGTCGATTTTCATTGGGAAACATGTCGGCATCTGAAAGAACGACAAAGGTAGCTAGCTGATCAAAGGCGTAAGATGGCATGAAATTTGAATTTATGGCTATTTTATCAATCCTATATGTACATTATAACAACTAGAATGCAGCACACGAACAGCAGCCTTTAACACGATGTAATTTGCTATTATAGGAAGGGTCGATTTAGCTTGTTAACCGGTTAGCTAATTAGCTAGCTGTTAACGGGAGCTAACGTTACTGATTTTATGCTAAACGGTGGCCGAACAAATAGGGGGACTTGCCTAGGACTTAGGACCTAAGTGTTGTGTTGCACACTTCTTGCATGAGCAGTTTGGTGCAATGTGATTGTGTTCTTGCAAGAAAGTGAACTGCAGTGAACATCACACTGTATCACCCTGCTCCCTTAACCATATGGCATATCCCTGTATACCTGGCCAGCCTGGACACTGTGCCTTTATTTGGGATGGGTAAATGTTTGACAAAGGCTTAACGTTACTGAAGCAGCCTGATAAATGTTTGTTATGTGTATCAGGAGCCACATGAAGGAAAACTATCGGGAGCTGAGCCAGAGTCAATAGCTGGCCCAAGTCAAGTGAAGGAAGGTATGTTTACAACTTATTAATACAGTAGACGCTATGTACCATTTGACTGATTACTACTAAGGATGTATGGAGGTGGTGTAAGTTAGATGCTATCTGTATGTATCTAGCCACGTACATATACACCTGTGCAACTAGTTACTCAATAACGATTGAGAGTTTCCACCATTTTCAAGGTAATGCTGGTTCCACTGGAGCTTCGGTTGCCAAGGAGACAGAGCCCATGGGCGGGATGGTATCCTCGTCGCTCTTTCAGCTGTCGGGGAAAGACCGTTCCAAAGCAGGAGATGAGAGTGAGAGGCGGCCTGCCATCTCCTCCCCACCAGGCAAGGCTGTGGCAGGTAAGACTGTATCCCATTCAGCACCAGTTCATGGCCATATAAGATCTGGTAGATAGGTAGGTGGTCATCTAGAGTGTATGACTCTGTGTTTTAATCTCTATTCTGTCTGTCCCTCTCTCTCTCTCTCTCTCTCTCTGTCTCTCTCTCTCTCTCTCTGTCTCTCTCTCTCTCAAACTTTGTTATCCATGAACCTCATTTAATACTTATGTCTCCCTCTCACAGGACATGCAGCAAAGACTGTTGCGTCGACATCCTCCTCTTTGCTCTCCTCCTCTTCCTCCACCTCCGCAGCGTCCTCTCCTGGCCGAGCCAAGATGAGTGTTTCTGGGCCCGGCAGCAGTAAATCTCTCCTGCCCCCTGCTCCTCCCTCCTCCTCTTCCTCAGCCACCCCAAACGCCCCACCAAAGATCCACCGGGCTCGTAAGACCATGAACAGACCACCTCCAATGCAGGTAGGTGTATAGATAAGATAACACAAGAGAACTTTATTATCCCCACGGGGGGAAACTGCATTGTTGTCAACTAGGGCTGTCCCTCCTTGGTCAATTAATCAATTCATTGATCGGTTTGGTCTTTTATGTAACAGTTACCATAAGGTTCAACGGGTAGCCTATAACAGTGGTTCCCAAAGTGGTCTGCCGTGATAACTGTCAAGGCCCAGGGGTTCTGTGTGCTGTGTACAATCTGCCCATTTCTGATTCTCTCTCACTCTCACTCTCTCTTTCTCTCTCAACACGGCAATACAAATCCATCTACCAGACACCCGCACAACATAGGCTACATACAGCGATCATCCATGAGTTAACACTGCTCCTCATCATCGCAACAATGCTTGCTAGTGCATAATGTTAGCCAATTACAAAAATACAAAAAACAGGGGTCCTGTCTGAAGCCAATACTGGAGCCAATATGGAACAGATTCACTCAAGTGGAAATTTGACCTAATAATGATCCAGTCCAGTATTTCTATTTTCCCGTCTTTTCATGACCACATGACTCTTTGACTCTCTGCTTGACAGATAACTCGCGTTGAGGCGCCGATTGTCCCTGTTATTCCCTCAGGACCCTCTGCCTGTCTCTCCTCAGACAGTGAAACTGGTTAGTGAATAAATATAGTCTCTATATTGACTATAATCTAGTAGCTAGTCATATAACATAGTTGTATAGCAAGATGTTAGCCTAAGTAGTTTTATTCTTAAACTGTGTTTAGTTTATATTGCATTGCTTGTTTTTTCATACCGTCTCTATTTACCAACAGTGGTAAAATGATACAAGTGTACTAATCTAGGATCTAGCTGTATAATGTAGTTACATAGTAAGAAGTTAGCGCACATAGTTGTTTATTTGATACTGCATTCCTTGTTTTGTCATTCTGATACTGTCTCTTATTCCCCAACAGCGGCAAAAAGGAGAAAGCTGGGCCTGTTATCTGACAGCACACCGGAGAAGTCGGAGAAAGCTCTGGACAAAGCACAAAAGGTAACGTCTCCTTGGTACCCTCCTGAGAAACTGTGTCAGGGGAGGAAATTCTGCTCTGATCTATCTTTGCTGGTACACAAGTTGGTTGTAGAATCTAATTTGTTTTGTCTTTGATTAGATTACAATGGGTTCAGTATTTGTTCCCTTTTATTCTTTTAAAATGCAGACAGAAAGTATGTTCCATAAGGAGGTTGAGTCTGTTACCAAGGCCACACAGCTGAAGCGCAGTAGTTGGCTAGAGGACTTGGAAGAGGGGGCAGCAGAACAGTTTCATATCTTCAACCCTTATGCAAGAGATTCAGACAACAAGGTTGGAGGCTTTGATTATCAACGTCCCATTGAATCTGATGGCCGTTATCTGACAAACAACGCACTGTTGTTTGATTTAAAGGGGAATGACACCCGTTTTAAGAATTCACATAATGTTCTTCCCTGTGCCAGAGGACAGTTCGCTCAGTATTTGAGAACACACACACACACCACCCTCGCTGAAAGCTAGCAATCAGAGAGAGATGTAACTGGGATGTAAAATCTGGGGCTGCTCCATAGACAGTGAATGGGTCTCTGGCTTTATGAGGGCATAAAATGTTTTTGTGAGCTCTTCCACCCAAATTAGGTTTTCATTCTGGTTCAGACCTTCTAGCAATGTTGGAAAATAAACCTCATTTGGATGTTGGCTCACACAAACATTTTATAACCTCATAAAGTCAGAGCCCAATTAATTGTCAATGGAGCAGCCCCAAATTTTACATCCCACTTACATCACAGAATGGAGGGTTCTCTTGATTTCTAGCTTTTGGAGAGAGTGGTGCGTGTTTACAAATACTGACTGAACTGTCTTGGGGCACAGGGAGAAAACATGTGAATTCTTAAAATGGGTGGCATTCCTCTTTAATGACTGTTTTATGAGTGACGGACGGCTTTTCACGTTCTTTTGCATGCATGATGTCAGTCATGCTGGAATCTCCAGCGTTTATTTTATTCAATGTCATATTTTTTTCAGTCTGAAGACGGGGGTGTAGAAACAAGGTTACATGGCAGAGACACAGAAGAATCGGAGGACATATCAGATCATGTGAGTGTTTGGATCAGTCCTATACGGTACTTTTATATCTGTAATTGGATAACATATAGGATTATAGATTCACTCTTCTAGTTAACTCTTTAAACTCTTATCTATGTCTGTTTAGGTATAGGTATTGATGCAATTTCCATAGCCTGGCTTTGCTCTCCTACATTTGTTTTTTTATTTTTCCCTTTTCCCTTGCAGAGTTCGGAGTCTGATGCACAGCGGCGGGGTCAGAGTAAAAACGGGAGCAGTGATTTTCCGTGGACACAACCGGGGCGGGGCAAAGGGAGAGAGAGAGCTGATGGCGCAGAGACGGCAGTAGGCAAGTGACCCCAAAAGATCCCAAAGGTTTTAAAGCCCCAATCAGTGCTGGGTTTTTTTTTGGGGGGGGGGATCATATCAGTGTGGTGTATATTCACATGCGTTCTTGAAGAGTTTTATCTGTAGATGGATTTTGGAACTTTCTTAACCTAGTGTAAATCGAAATATAGATCTGCTTCACTCCAGTGTTTACAAACATTACTAATGTAAACGCACCTTTTTTCAGCCTCAAAATTCAAGGAATACAATTGAAAACTCATATTTACCTGTTGTCTAACATTAGTCCTTGTATCAAGAGCTCAGTCAATCGATTAGAAAATGAAAACAAGTCTCCATTCTTGTTTTTGGTGGTGGGGCGACCCTTTTGTTTGCGTCTGGATCACTGATTGGGCCTTTCAACAGTTTTTCCAGAACAATGCTATTCCACCACGGATACCGTTACTATTTTATACTATGCCACTGAGTTGACGAGTGATATTCCACACTTCACGTGTCTTTTAACGAATCATATCATCCTACAGTACCTAATTCACAGGTCGAGGATTCTAATGTATTTGGTATCTTCCCTGGTCTTGGCAGCGACGGCAGCAGCCGCTGTACCGAGGTCCACTGAGTACACCGAGGTTCCTTTGGGTGCCCTGGACATCGCGGCTGCGGACAGCCTAACACTTTCACCTCAACACGGTATGTTCGCTTATACTATATCGACCAGTAGACTCCTCAGGTCAAATGCTTCACCTTAATTTGGTAAGAAAAGCATTTCTGTATGTGCGAATATACATTTTCAATAATCCCCAAGACTAGCATTATAAGAAGAGGATGGGTCGGTGTCATTGCGGAAATGTTTCAAAAGCGGCTTCCCTGTTACCACGACGACGAATCGCATCGTCTCCCGGTGCTGAGTAACTGGCCTTTGAACGTTGCCGGTGTGGCCGGTGTGCCTAACTTCTTGATACTTAACCAAAAAAATGTATATATATTAACCCCTTCCTTCCCCTCGCAGGTTTGTACTTAGCTATGCACTTGAGTTATGCACTGGATTATGGCACTATGATGCGGGTAATACCACCGTTTGTTTACTCTTGAGTTGATCCTATCGCCAGTTTCTGATGTGCACACACTTGTAAGTCGCTTTGGATAAAAGCGTCTGCTAAATTACTAAACTGTAACTGTGTGACCCCGTCCTCTTTGTATAGTTCTCGGCCTGAGACGGGGAAACACCATGTGGTTATTATTTCCGGGGGGAATTTCTCTATCCTGTATCCCCTGTATGAAAGGTGCTGAGGTGTCTCTCTCCTGTGTCCTTGTAGAGGGCAGCGATGCCGGGGAGACGGAGCGCTTGGAGGAGCTCCCGCTGTGCAGCTGCAGGATGGAGGCCCCTCGCGTCGACAGCACCAATCAACGTATTAGCAGGAAGTGTATGGCCACCGAGAGCATCAACGGAGAGGTGTGTGTGTTGGGACAGTTTTATCCATAGCGCATTATCTTGAGTGCATACATTTCCAGCTTGGCTGGTCCCGGTGGAAAATCGAACTCTTCCATCATAAGCAAAATAGATGCATTTCTTGTTACTTATTCATTGGCCCCCGACTGAAACACCCCTACGTATCGTTTCATGTTCTCCGTCCCGCTGTGTCCGCCAGCTGAGGGGCTGCACCAACACCACTGTGAAAGGGGAGACCATGCGGCCGTCGAGTCGCGTGTCCCTCATGGTGCTTTGCGACAACCATCGCTCACACATGGTCAAACACCACTGCTGCCCCGGATGCGGCTACTTCTGCCTAGCGGTAAGAGTCTACGCTACCCGCCGCCATCATTGAAACATACTCCTAAATAAGAGTTTTCTTCACGTAGCAGCGTTCAGATGTTCCATCAAACACCGTCACGCAGCCGAGAAGTATTTTGGGAAGGACAAAAGTATATTTCTCAAATGTTGTCTTTGTTATCGATTCTGATTCATTCAAAGCTCCGATTTCCCCGTATCGCCCCCGATCCCAGCACCTCAACCCCTCTTTCTCTTCCTCTCCTCAGGGCACGTTTCTGGAGTGCTGCCCGGACCAGCG
>OMKL01063187.1:5850-20761 GCA_900302295.1 Parasudis fraserbrunneri | reverse complement strand
ACGGGGGGTGTGTGTGTGTGTGTTTGTGTGTGTGTGTGTGTGTGTAAAGCAAAAACAAGAGCAGGAGAGAGAGAGAGAGAGAGAGAGAAAGAATGAGAGTAGGAAAGAGAGAGAGAGAGAGCGAGAGAGAGAGAAAGAATGAGAGTAGGAAAGAGAGAGAGAGAGAGGGGCAGAATAGGAGAGAGAGCAAGAGCAGGAAAAAGAGACAGAGCAAGAGAAGGAAAGAGCAAGTGTGGAAGAGAGAGAGAGAGCAAGAGTAGGAGAGAGTAGGAGAGACAGAGAAAGGAGAGTAGGAGAAAGATAGAGAGATAGACAGAGTTAGAGAGCGAGAGAGCTAGAGAGAGTTAGAGCGAGAGAGAGAGCTAGAGAGAGTTAGAGAGCGAGAGAGTTAGAGAGAGTTAGAGAGCGAGAGAGTTAGAGAGCGAGAGAGCGAGAGAGAGAGAGTTAGAGCGAGAGAGAGTTAGAGCGAGAGAGAGAGAGTTAGAGCGAAAGGAGAACAGGTGTGATCACAAGTTTCATTCTCACCACAGAGAAGTCATGATGAGTCTCCTCTCTGTCAGAGCTACTGAGCAGGCTGGGAAACAGGCGGTACAGGAGGAGTGTCTGAGTGTCTGGGTGTCTGTGTTTTCATACTAAAGCCAGAAAACACCCCAGACAGCTTCCCTGAATCACCTTCACTTTTTCAGATCAATAGTTGATATTTTTAGGGACGCACCTATATAAAAAAACAACCTATATTCTACAGATGTTCTTACTTCACGCTACCAATATCTCCTTTCAACATCTCTACTCAATATCTCCTTTCAATATCTCTACTCAATATCTCTATCTCTCAACATCTCTACTCAATATAAACACCAACACGTACAGAGCAGGTTTAGTTTAGAAGTCTTGTCAAGACATTTCAAAACCAAAAGCAGAGGGTGACTGAATTTTAATATGATAAATTCTGTGTGTGTGTGTGTGTTCAACCCCATGAATCAGAAAAACACATAGATTAAGTTATGAGTTTGTTAAAGGTGTTTCAAAACCAAAAGGTGACTGAATTTGAATACATTCCGTGAGTTAGAGTGTGTGTGTGTGTGTGTACCATATATGTGCGTATGTATGTGTGTGTGTGTGTGTACTGGTATGTGTACTATATGTATGTGTGTATGGGGTGTGACCAACTGCATGATTATCACGGAGTAGCCCAACGACGGAATGAGATATTTCTCTCAAGAGTAAATTGCTTCGCTAATTACTTGCGATTTCCACTAGATACAATATCAAAGACAACAGAGTCTGAAGCATTTGCCTCCGGTGGCCATGGGAGGTCTGTTGTGGGTGATTTTTGGGGTTTTTGGGTGACAGTTTTATTCAAAACAACCTCGAGTTCACTTTAACTTGACATTAACATGTCACCTGTGCGTGCATGTGTGTGTGTGTGTGTGTTTCACGTTCATTACCGGTGTGCTGTGAACTCATGTCCGTGCCTTGAGTTTTCCTTGGATGAAAAAAGGCGATCAAAACAAAATAAAAAAATAACAAATAAAAAATTCTATGTGTACAGATGTGGATAGTATGTGGATAGTATGTGGATACTTTTCCTTCAGTCCATCACACTTTAAGCTTTGTCCACCAGCTCACTCTGGTTCACTTGTCTTCATCATACATGTCCAAGCAATTCCTCATATCCTATACCTCTGTGCCTTCTCTACAGAAGTGCTTCAGAATCTAGTGATTAACCCCCCCCCGCGCGTGCTTCAGGACCAGAGAGTCAGAGGACCCCTATGCCGCATTACAACTCACCGTGAGCATCGCCCCCTGAGACGGCATCCTCTCACTGTGGCAGCCGCTGCAGGCAGGTGTCCACCCCACACAGTCTGCCCGTTAGGACACAATCGATACGCTCGCCGCTGCGTCAGTGGAGCCGTCTTAACTTTATGAGGCAGGGGCGAGGTTTTGCAGAGATCGATTGAAAACAAACTACAGAAAGTATTAACTTCTGACTGGCAGCAGCGAGGTCGCGTGTTAGCGGAGGATGTGGGAGCACGCAGAGATGTTTAGTTGCATCCCACCTGCCATCCTGTTTGAGATTAACGGTTTAGGGGGGAAAGTGTGGGGAAACGGTAATTAATCTGGCCACCTTTGTTGAATACAAAATATAAAAACAGACTAATTTTTCAATCTAAAAGATGTGATGTGTAGTCACAGTCTTTGGTCTGCATGTGAATGGGATCTTTCTCCTGTAAGAGAAACTATGCCAGCTGCTCAGTTTTGAATGATCTTGAACAACAGTGTAATTTCTTGGAACGAACTGGAGGGTTTACTTTATTTAGGCATAATGTGTTGAATGAGTAGACTGGCAAACTTTATTTCACTCTGTTGAATTATAAAACACTGGCAAGGGACGGTTTGAGAGGAAATGAAGCAAGGGGATATCACCTTCCTCCCTGGCAGATCATAGAATCAACAAACCCCTTTACATAATATTCGATTTCAGTGAAAGTAAAAAGGTAATCAGAATTTTCCAGACTCTCCACCACCAGCCTTGTTGAATGTGAACAAGCAGACCACTGACACTGGGTTGAGGAAAGCAAATATGACATGTTTCGAAGCAAGTGGAAACTTTGATTCAGCGCCTGTCTTGTCCTGTCCATCACATTCTCAACAATTCCACAGATCTGCAAAAATGGAGTAATCTAGAATTAAGCTACTATTTTCCCCCACGGGACATGTGAAGTGACAGTCGGCCCACTAACTTCTCAGGTTGATTCAAATGGGTTGGCTGTGGAAATTAAACAGCTAATCGTTTGTTCAACAACTGTACTAAATAGCCTCATTGCCAAATTGTTAAGTGCCATTTGACAGGTGTTATTGAGACCAGCAGTGTACGGTAATGTTATTTTGGGGACTGATATGAACGAACGCCATGGAGTGGGCGTGCCATGCCAACAGCTCAAGCGAGGCACTGGACAGGTGCATGGTGCAATGCAATCAAATGGTGACAGCGAAATAAGTTGTGATGCAATTTGAACACACTTCCCATTGTAAATGTATCACCAAATGCTTGTCGATAACGATACAGCTTGCAGGAAAAACAAGATAACTTAGATAGAAGATAGTCTGCTGCGACTTGCCTGCCACCCGTCGCAACAACACAAACTTTGGATGAAGCCCTTTCGCTTCTTGCTCGACCGTGTGTAGAAGTACTGGCTCAAATAACTTTTGTTGGTGCATTGAAACGTCATATGGTATAATGTGTGCAATTGCACAAGTCGAGTCGAGTCAAGTCGTAAAAGGTTAACACAACTTTACCTTGTTGGTTTGACTTTTCCGTCACTTTCCCCGTACGACTCGTCACCGTCCCCTGTCGCCCAGTTCTCGTCGTCCTCCACGGTAACGTCTCCGGTGACCTGCGGGGCGCCTATGTTTTCCAAGCCTCGCTCCATGACCCCTGTACCATCTTCTCCGGACGGATCAGACCCCAGGGCGACGATTTCAGGCTCCCTCCCGATGGTGGAGCCTCGAGTTTGAGAAGTCCCAATCAACGCTTTCAACAATAACAGGAGCACCAGGGAAATGCTCACGTTTCCAAAGTGAAACCCCCTTTCCATTTGTAAGACTGGCACATTAGTGAATATGCGATTTACATGCCAATGGCCTTGTAAATCTAAAAAAAACTAAAAACAAAAGGTACAAAAATGATTATCTATAACGCAAAGGCTGTTCTATCTGGCACGACGCCCTCTCAAATCTATTCTTTTAGGTAAACATAAACAGCCACTGGGACACCATGTTATTCCCTTTATACTTGACTCGAGACTTGCCTTGGTAACGCTAGATCCTCCCCGTTTCCACACAAGGATTGGACGGTAAAATCATTACAGTTGAGAAATTTTATGTAGAAGAATCCGATTGCACATTCTCCTGTCAATCAGAGGAACCCGCATACTAAGCAGAATCCGATTGCATTACATGTCTGTCGCTCAAAGGGGTGGTCTGTGCACGGACCAGCCCCCCAAACACTGGCTTTCATTGGATCACCCGCTGTCAGTCAGAATCGCGCGTGCGCACACCTGTCCTCCACAAAAGTAAGCAAAAAATGACGCAAAAAAATCCCCAGTGGCGTATCTGGGCGTACCTTATGGTCAAGATCTCATTGGATAAAGGTAACATTGCTCGTCCAATGGGATGACAGTGTAAAAGGAAAACGATGCTATTGGCTGATTCACATGGCCGCGAATGAAGTTGAGGCTTCCAATTTGCCATTTCAGCTGTCATTCATGTGTAGTTGCCATACGCGTGGTGGATCAGCGAACAGCCGACATGAAAACATCAACGTGGCCACCCGTTGCTGCTTACATTTCCTCTTCCTATCTTCGAAACTGTCACGGGTTACATTTGATAAATAGACGGGGACGGGACGGACGTTACATAATCACTGTTGAATGACCTCAAATAGCATAAATTAGTCGTTCGAGAAGATCAGAGGTTGTCTGTCCTACTACCGTGTCATCTGTCATACATGAAACAAGTTAATACATGTGAAGAAGGGATTTTAGTTAGTGTTACAAATTATCAACAGTCCTATTGACAATAGTAGGCGTGAAATGAGGAATCAACCCACAGCCTCACTTAAATCCACGCCTAATATGTTCCACTCAAGTATATGCGTGTACGTGAGATGGTTTGTGCAAACTTGTTAAGTCCCCTAACCTTTCGAGAATCAAACTGATTCCATCTCTGGCGCCCCCAAGTGGCAATAAAGGAGAACATCAGCAGACACGCGGATGCTGCATCAGTGGTGGGTAGTGGTGAGTGGATACTGCTGAGGGGAGGGTATACAGTAATCATACAGTCCTATATCTGCAGTGGTAATTAGGATTACAGGTGAGTCAATTATAAATACAGAGTATGAGTTGCAACACCAGACAAATCCAAGTAATTGAGATCACTAAATACCTAGTGTTGTATTTAGTGTACCTTTTTTTTTTAACTTACTTTTTTTGAGCACGTTCTTGGAGAACACAGAAAAAAGCATTTCACTGTGGTGTATCTGCATGTGACAAATAAAACTTGAAACTTGAAACTTGAAACTTGATTACCCGTACCTCTATATACTTGTTGACCCAGTGGATGAGCCGACTGACTCTGGTGTAGACTCCTGGTTTGTTGGGCCGTCCGCAGCCTTCTCCCCAGCTCACCACTCCTGCCAACCTCCAGTCCCCTTCTGCTGTCTCACACACCAGAGGCCCGCCACTGTCTCCCTGACAAACACATTGGACTTAATAAGGTTTTTAAAGTGTGAAGTAAGTTGTAAGCTGTGCTTACCTCATGTGCCTGGATATTAAAGGGGACATATTATACCGGTATATCTTTTCAACAATTTTATGAGTTCCTTGGATCTGTGGAACATGTTTTGGTTTTTTTTGTGCAAAAAAACAAAACAAAAATGAGTTTAATCTAATTTTAATTCTTTATATTCCAGCACCTCTTTCTTCCATTATATTGAACACGCCATTTTTGGTGGGTGTTGCACAAACCACATTTTTTGTGAATTATTTCTTTCCCTGTCTGGCTATCCCACACCTCAGAGTAAAAAAAAAATAAAAAATTCTTATATCAAAAATCCAGTCTTCTCTATTTTCCTGGAAAGTGGAAATGTTGTCACTGACCCATCCTGCACTCAGGGGCATCAATAAAACGTCATCCAATAGAATATAAACATTGATTTTACATTGATAAATAATCCCACTTCCCACCCCGATTATCATATGACACTTTGATCCATGACTCTTCAACAACAATGGAGTGAAAGCTAACATCACTGTCACTGCATTTTGCCATTATCTTTGGTTAATGTTCAAATCAAATCCCTCCTGGCCTCAAGTCCCACCCGAAACAGCCTGTGTCATTTGGAACCACGTCAAATCACACAAGCGAAACACCTTGGTGCCATTTTGTGGCCACTTTAAGAAAGCGTAGACTAGATATGTGCACTTTTGATGTTAACACAAGTGAAAGTGATTTTAGTCCAGTGAGTAGGTATAGTGGACCATTAAATGATTCATCACAGTCTCTGCTACAGTCTGTTTTGACTGGTAGAGATGCTTTCATAAAATGGTGTGAATCAAGTGTGTGTCAAAATTCTTCCAAATATACAGAAAAGGATTTCTGTATACCTGGCAGGAGTCCACCCCTCCCTCCATGTTGCCAGCGCAAAGCATTCTGGGAGTCAGGTAGGAGCCGTAGACACTTGGGCGGGAGCATGTGGACTGAGGTATCACCTGTACCTGAGCCTGCCTCAGCTCATCTGATACAGAGCCTGAGAGAGCGAGAGAGAGAGAGAGAGAGAGAGATATGAATAGTGGAGAGGCTTTTTTTTTTTTTTTTTTTTTTTTTTTTTTACATTCCAGCACTATCAAGCAATTTAATCTGATTGAAGCAGGATGGTTATAAGTGATTACACTGAGAAGAGAAAATGGTGAAAGGAGAAGATGCCAACATTGGGAGTGATCAAATGGATGTAGATGCAATCACCACAACCTTATAAGCGCAATCAGAGAGAATGATAATCATGGGTAATCTATTATGGGTACTGACGTAACACACCTCCCTCCCGAGTATATCCCCAGCCAGTGATCCAACAGGGGGATCCAGGGGGAAAGGACTCCCTCGGACTGGGCAAGCACACCGGTCGTACCCCACCTGGAACCAGCGCACAATAATCCCATAAGCACGTTATCATATTGGTAATAAGACGGCAATGAAAGGATTTGACTGTGCTTAATAGCTACCTGTCTGGCTGTATCAAGATAGATTGTGAAGTGTTGAACCTGAGCATGTTGCAAAACAGAATTCGATAAAATTATGTTGGTATGAACAGCCAACATATGGAAACACCTAGTAGTCAATGCTATATACTGAGAGTATAGCTACCTCACTGCAGGCCATAGAGTATGTCCACGTAGTCTAAGCATACCTGGCACGACACACAAGGGGGTATTGTAATCACTTGTGTCTGATCGTAACTGCGATAACTCATGTATTTCTTATCTGATTTGGCTCAGTGATTTCGGTGGATATGTTGACAGACAAGGACCTTTAATATTGAATTTCTTTCAAATCGGTCCAGGATCGACAGCACGGCTCAAGGTCATAGTTTTAGCCGTTAGTGTGTAAGAACCAAAATGGTGACTGACAAGATTTCTGACTGAGGGACACCGGGTTGAGAAGGGCAAGCGTGGTTGACGTGAGGTCTACTCAGACTGCATACTATTATAAGTCTCGTCAGTCTACTTGGTATTCTCCTAATAAAATATTTGTGACTGGAGGATAGCTTTACAGGTTGACATGTGCTGCATCTTTTTCGAGTGCCATTCATGTTACCACTGAAATCCAGTACGTACTGTAGTAGGATGATGGGGTCAAAGTACCTCCCCCCAGCAGTACACCCAAATCCTCAACTTACCCCCACACCTCTGGGGCTACTTCCTCTCACCTCCCATGTCGATGTCTGTGATGGTGTGCAGCAGCCCCAAGTCGTAGTCGTTGTTGTGTTTGTTGAAGCGTGGGTGGTAGATGACCTGTAGCGCTCGGTAGCGTTTTCCAAGCGACTCGTCTGTCACACTGACTGTATCCACCACTACCTGCCAGTCAGACTCCTGTAGCATGTTGTACCTGCAGAGGCACACCAGAGTGACAGAGTGGTGAAATGCTCTACTATTAATTTTTTCTTTCTTTCTGATATTTATTTTTCTTCTGTAGAACAGTCGAGAGATACAGAAAATATGGGTGATGACACGCAATACTGTAGCCTAGATCACAGGCCAGATTCGAACCCATGACATTGTGATGACATGGTATACACCATAGCGGTGTGAGCCACTGTAGGACACCCAGTCAAATGTTTTAGTATATCGCCAGCAATCACAGTCCAAAACATCCTCACACTTTTTGGGATCCTTTACCTAATGATTGCATTCACTGTAGAAATTAATTTATATACTTGTGTCTGTGTGTCTACATAACAATATATCTCCGTATGACAATATCTTCAAGATAGAGGCAGAAAACAAAAAACAGAACTTGACACCAGGGAGGGTTAAGTTAGTTAAGTTAAGTTGTACTTTCTTAATCCCCGTGAGGAAATTATTCTCTGCATTTGAGCCATCCTAACCACTTAGGAGCGAGTGGGCAGCACGCCACAGACACGCCCTGGGGACCAGCTTCAGTAGTGATGCCAGTACCTCGGTCAAGAGCAGGAGCGTACCTAGCATGCATGTCTTTTTGGTGTGGCAAGGCTAATATATTGGAGGCTAAGTCACCAGTAAGTGACCCAGTGGAAAATGTGGGTATGACACATGCTCAAATGTGAGTGTTTGGAGACTAAATCAATGGAAATATGGAAAAATGAGTTATAGAGGTATAGATTATTTAATTCTTATACTCTTACAATCAATAAAGGTAAATGTTTGAACTTAATCTTTGAGAAAATGTCTTTAATAGCGTAATCTTTACTTGTTTCCATGGTAACTGCTACAGTTCCCATAACGCCTCACCAATCTTCGACCAATCACAAGAGCACAACTACTTCAAGGTTTGTATCCCTTGTCATTCATGTTGGTTATCACAGCATTCACCGCCATCTTTGTTTTCACTGAAGCTATCAATAAAACGTACAAAACATGAAAATTATGATGTTTAAAAACAAACGAATCAGGTAATCATGAGTATATAATTCCAATAGTGTATTCTGTATATTTTGGTTTCGTAACGTCATCCTCTCATCTCTGCTGCATTCCCTTGAGACTGGTCTTCAAATGACGTGGCGTTATGGGTACTGTAGTAGTTACCATGGAAACGAGTAAAGATTCAATTGCATCAGGTACACAGTCTTGTATCTATGGCTTTTTTCTTGTTTTTCTCAAATGTAAAAACGCAGATCTCATTTAATTATGCTCAACACTGCTCCCGTCAAATGTCACACCAATTGAATAAGTGGAACCATATAAACCCTCTACCTTAAGAAACCCCTATGGTAAAGACCATAGGAAAAAATGTGTCCGGAACCAGGCAGGTCTTAAAACGATCACGTGACTCCCCAGGTCTATTGAGAGGCTGTATGTGTCACAAGGGCGTTGGCATTGACAGGCTATTTCAGCCCTCTTCCTGTGCCATTGATTGTGTTCATCACTGGAACTGCTTCATGGTTGAGAAGTTTTGCATATTGATCAGGGTTGTTATTCAATCAAATCCAACATTATCTCAGAGGGCAAAACATTAATGTATTCCCAATGATCCTAACCCTCTCTCCAATTCTTACTCAACGAAGCAGTGAGCGGCTGTGAGGACCCAGCGTGGGGAGATGATGGCCCCTCCACACACGTGTTTTCCTCTCCAGTGCAGGCTGCTCTGCCAACCCGGCTGGTCCTCTGCTACCAGCGTCCCCCCAACAATACGCCGACCGTCCTCCTGGGCATCGCTGGTTGATCCTGGGCAGACTGAAAGGGATGGAGATGGAGAATAGTTATTTTGCAGATGCGAAGCACCTCATAGGCCAGCAACTGAGACAAATAGGAAGGGAGACGTTTATGTCCCTGGCTACTTCCATCATCAGCTCTGGAAAAATATGCAGACCTAGGACTATACAAAATGAATAGAGTGGGATGTAAAATTGCTTATACCAGTAAAAGTAGAAGAGGCTTATTTGATTGCGGAACAACTTTGCAATATTTAGGGTCTTAGAAATGTAATGCCATTTTAAACTTGGAATGTCATTCAGTGGCTCTTTTTTAAAGGTGATTTTTGTTATATTTTGGGTGTATATTGATAGGTATTTCACTTTTTTTGACAGTGTAGAGACAACGAGTTTAACGGGATATTTCACTTTAGTAGAACTTGCCAAAAATCAGCAGTCTTACCCCGATCTAAAGTCATCTACAAGAAAGCTTTTGACCACTGTTGTCCCTGTCGTCCACTGTCACCACCACCACTCCTCCCAAGTGTCAGGCTCCTCATTCACTTCCATTCATTTTGAGAACCAAGTCTAAATATCATACTTCTGAATTTTAACAATTACAGCAATATTGTGTTATGTATTTTTCTGAGTCAAAGGTACTTGTTTTTTTGCTTTTTTTAGCTAATCTTGCTGTTTTCAAATTATGAGTATAGGAACTATTTCTCACTTGAGGTGTAGTTTGATTGTCAACTTCTCACAGAATGTTTAGAATCTTTCTTCCATCAAGGCAGCTTTTATTTTTCAAAGATAATACATCTGTAAGCACACATCATATGCCAAAACAAACACATACCTTTGACTCAGAATTGTCTGTTTTATTGAAATCTGTACAGCAGTAGTTTGTTTATACTTCAAAAGTATGATATTTAGACCAGGTCCCCAAAATGAATGGAAGTGAATGAGGAGCCTGACACCTGGGAGGAATGGTGGTGTTGACAGTGGATGACAGGGACAACAGTGGCCGCTAGCTTACTTGTAGATGCACTTACATAGAGGTAAGACTGCTGAAACTTTACAAGTTCTACTAAAGTGAAATATCCCTGGATACATGCCAGTGGGGATTTATGTTTGTTAATTATGACGAATGTAAACAATATGTATGTACTGTATGTGTCTAACACTCAGTGGTGTTCAATGCACTCAATGCACAACAGCATCCCTCCATGTTAGTGCTGCACTGTTGTGGTAATGTTTGGGGGCTAGGCTGCTATCAGTGACTAGCAAAGTTTAAGGTACCACCAATCCACCACACCACTATTAAACCCGTTTCATGCTTCTTGTGGACGGCACGGTCCACACGGCCGTGGGGCATTTGCGACCTGGGCGACTGTGCATGGAGGGTCCGAGTGCAAGAACCATGAAACAGGTTTTAAAGCAACCCTGTGTGCTTTGCTGTGGACCAAGTAAAAATGCAAAAGAAAACCAAGCTATAAAATCGACAATGAATTTATACACATTTGTGAAAGTGTGTGTTTTTGTTACAGAATTTTGCAGCCTTCTGGTACTGATGATAGCAGCTAGCATCCACCATTATTAACGTTAAGCTAAGCTAAAGCTAGTGGTGAGTAAACAACAGGATATCGGTGTGATTCTACAAGGCAGGGGTTGCAGGTGCTAGCGGCTAGCGTCCACCACAACTACTAGGCTAAGCTAAAGCAAACTTTAGCCCCAGCCCATATCTTTGCTCCAATAAGGGCAAATATATAGCCTCAAACATACAATTTGACTAGGTAAAGATGCAAAAGAAAACAAAGCAATGAAATCGATGATGAATTGATATCCAATGCAAGCAACTGATAGTACTCCAAGTCTAAGACGATGCAGAGTGAATGTAATGTTAGCTTATGTCAGAAATGCACTACACTTGTGCTGTTAACATGACAGGCATATCGCTCTATTTTGCCTCAACCAAAGTTGGCATTCTGTTCATGTGGTCTGCTATTATATTCAGTAGGCTACGATACTCATGCACGCGTGTTTCAACAATGGGGAGTCAGCAAGCCGGCCAGTCAGTCTGTTAGGGACATTGACTATTGCAGGCCAGCCCTCTGGGTTCGGCAATAGTGTGAAATCCAAGCCTAATCCATAGGGTCAATAAAATCATGGCCATATGACCACCAGACTGTTTTGTCATATTTGACAAATTGTTACTATATGAACAAGATAAGAAAACAGATCATCACACGACATTGACCAGAATTATGTTTTCCATCAGTTTATTTAAACTTTTTTTTAATTAATTCTTTTCTTTTTTTTACCTGCACTGATGTTTGCTGTCTTGTTGATGGGGTTATTTGTGAAAGGTAGCCAGGTTGGGACACTGCAGTTCCCCCTCACACCACATAGAGGAGTTAACTCATTCGATTTGGAGGGAAAACACAGGACCTTCACTAGTTTGAAGAGAAAAACAGAAACATGGTTACTACATCTGTTACAGTTGCTAGAATGTATATCTCTTGCTATGTACATGTAACCTACCAGTATATCTTAATACTACCACACATATGTATATTTCTGTACAACAGGCTAATACAATGATTCATAATTGTTCATTGTGTACATAACTTTGTAAAAGTATGTTTGTAGAATGTTGATGTAAGGGACAGCCTATTTTACACACCATTTCACCCTGGGAGCTGTGGTTTTACAGGACAAAATATTGAAAATATTTTTTTCATCTCTAGTTGAGGTTAGTGTTAGGCATGAGGTCTCTAGTAAGGTTAAGGCTAGGGTTAAGGTTTAGGTTTATAAACAACCATCCCCCAGGTGAAATGACAATAATGAAATGAAAATGAAAATAGAGTCGCGTTGATGAAATCTAAATAAGACTGGTTAAAGTATCACTGTGATCAGATGAGATATTAAAATGTTCCTTCCTGTATTACTGAATTCAGTGTAAGCCTATGTTACTGTGTAGTCAAATAAGTTACCTAAGATGGCAGAGAAGATGAATAGGGTGATGATGACGACGGGGATGAAGATTGTCAGAAGCATCTCCCGAGATGGACAGGCACACAGTGAAGGTCCAAGGTCTGCAAGAAATCACATAATATGGGAGACAGGAAATGAATGTCATTATCATGCTGCAAGATGGAACATGCTTTCAGAGGAACTGAACGCCTCTCAAGGTTTAAATGTTTGTACTCACATAAGAGGCAGACATTCGTGTTTTCAGTTGCCTTCAACATTGTATTTCCTGTTGCAGTGTTTGCTAATATCAATAGATGACAGGAAATCAATTTGGGCCCAAGCTGTTCCCTAGCAATGGAATTCCATTGAAAATGTCTACAGCCACAGTCAAACATTATACAATAAGGGATAATTTGCTATTTGTCTGCCATGATGCCATTGTTGCACAAATGATAGTTTGGAACACTTATGATACCAGGTTGACTATGTGAAAGAATTATACTCTGTATCATTTGTATGTTCATATGACAGCCCTGATTGGTCACTAAATAAAATAGCATTACAAAAGGCCTCCAACTTTTTATTACTGGTTGTTCTTATCATTTCTATCACAGTTTGGCTTATCTGTGCTCAGATAACTCGTTCAGTTGAATGGAAGTGTCCACCGAAACACATGGTAGTCCGGTGCCGTACCTGGCTCCAGATCAGGGGGGTCTTTAGGCACCGTGAGCCCAACAGATCCCTCCTCCACTGGGCCCACATCTGATGGCTTCCTCTGCTGACCCTCTTGGGGATTATCACCAGGAGGGAGAGACGAGAGGGTGTTTTCTGTATCTTGGCCCACTGTGGGCAAGGCTGAGGGACTTGGGGCTGAGGGTAATGGTTCCGGAAGTGGAACCTCTATAATTGCTTCAGGAAGGACTGGAAGCTTTGGGTACAAGTTTCCATGGTTTCCATGAGTTGCAGGTGGTGGTATGTCCAGTCCAAAATGGGGCATGAGTGCAAGGAATGCAGAAGGGGCAAGAGAGGATATACCAATTATATTGGAGATTGTTGGAGGCTGGGAGGGTGTAGATGACCATTGTGCAAGGGATGGGTAGAGCGATGCAACAGCTGGCTGTTGTGCGGGAGTACTGGGGCTTCCAGTTGGGGGCTGCAATTCCATACTTGTCAAATTGGAAGCGAGGAAGTTTGCATCAGAGGGTAGGGCTGTTTGTGGAGTTATGGTAGACACATTTTGATGTTCCTGAGTTTCATGGTGGTTTTCTTGTTGACTGTGAGTGTAACTAGGGGTACTCAAGTGCTGTTCTGGATGAGATCCATCGGATATTAGACATGGATGAGATGGGGATTTGGCCAGAACCGCTGGGTCTGAGCCTGGAACCCCAGATGCATTGCAATCAGGCGAATCCTGTAGAAGAGACACAGAAAGAAAACAAAGCTGTTCTTAGCTGTGAGATGAAATTAACACTTATTCAAAAAGATGTGAAAAAATACCTCCTAACATAAGTTCGCTGAAAATTAATTACATAGCACTTCAAAGGACTGTAGTTTCTAAGGCAGACAGTACTGACATCAGAAATGCTATCTACTAGGGGACAGAAATTATTCTAAGGTTATTGGTAGTTAATTTGTACTTGGGAAATGTCACCTTCATTTGAAATCAATTGGATATTGAATGGTAGCTATGATTGCTTCACTTAACTCAAGGGAAGGTTACATGTCCTTCCTTCACAAAAGTCAGGGCCAGTTTTAACGGCCTCTTACCTGTATGTCAGCCATAGAGATCTGTACGCGTTGACTTCATGGGGGATTATTCGACCGAATCTCTTCTTTACTTCTCAAAACCATAGATATCACAACGGAAACACCTTCATCAAACCGGCAAGAAAGACCCCATCAAACGTTGTGTCAGTGACAACACATCAAACAAGTAACCCTTTTCTTCAGATGCATATTATCCAAGGACATCCATTCTGTCACCATCTTCTTGACCTATTTTCCCAGCCGTTTGTTACCTCTTCTGCTCCTGCGGTTCGGCACCTGTGCTTCCCCTCTTCTCAGTTACCACTTAATCCTACCATTATGTCACCCCTTAATCGTCCTCCTCTTTCTCGGACCATGACTCTCCACTTTTGTGCTTCTCCTTAATCTTTCTCCTCTGGCCAGGAGGAAGGTGAGGGCTTGCAGTCAGGGCAGTAACGGATACGTGTGTTCTTGTCATCGGGAGCTATGAAATATGCATGGGGATAATTATGTGCCTGGGTCAGAGTTTAACGAAAGAGGGTAATGTATACCACGTTACCGGGTCACTCCCACTCTCTCATGGCTATTCAGCTGCAAGCGGTGTCGACACAGGCAGGAACGCACACAAATACCCATTCATTCGCATATCACAAAACGACATCACATCACATGCATATGGCATGCGCACTCATACAAATACGCACACAAAGGGAATTCGGTTTGAGGTGCCATTTGAAATATTTGCATTTA
>OMKL01063137.1:4793-15500 GCA_900302295.1 Parasudis fraserbrunneri | reverse complement strand
TATAAATGTGTGTATCGTTACACCCCTAACAGACAGCGATGTGCATGTGTGTGTGTGTGTGTGTGTGTGTGTGTGTGTGTGTGTGCGCATGAGAGAGAGAGAGAGAGAGAAGAAAGAGAGAGGGAGAGAGAGCCTGTGCATATGTCCGTGTGTACATTTGTGTATATTTGTGTATATTTGTGTGTATGTTTGTGTGCGTGCACTAGTGATGCATGGGTTGACTCGTGACCTGCAGGTCCTGTGGGTATACCCGCGGTTTGGGTGGGTGAGGGTCAGCAATTAACATTAGGAATAATTGCGGTTGGGTTGCGGGCAGAAGAGATTAAAATAATAGTAATATAAAGTACCATATGGACTATTCTTTGGTAAATTAGCTTAATGTTTCCCATATTTATCTCTGCCACGTGTGACTGCACCTTGCTGGGGTTCTCTTAAGCCAATTTCCTCAACTGGTGAAAAGAAAGTGGGTCCATGTGGATGCAGATCTAGGATCTTTATAATCGTCCAGGCAGTTGCGGGTGGATGAATGGTAAATGCTGGCGGGTTTGGGTGATGTCAGAGCTGACCCGCGCATCGCTATTGCCTGAGATGGGTTAACCCTTTCAGGTGTATGTCTTTTGGAAAATTCTCTCATGATCCTGTCTTGGAATTCTATAGACACCTGAAAGGGTTAAAGAAAATTTGAGGGAACAGTCATGTCGCAAATGTGTTTTGAGTGAGGTTCGAACAGACGACCGTGATTATAGGATGATTGCGATAAACACTTGACTAGCAGACCATCCAAAAGTCATTAGGATTAAGAATTACTTAGAAATTAATTAATGTTACATTGCTGTGCGTTACGTTACGAGGGGGAGCGATTACCTGGGGTCTTGAGCTAGTTTGATTTTAAACATAACTCACTGCATTGATTGTAACCTGTTCAAGCGTAGTATTTTTTTTATTCCCCCTCTCCCACACACACACACACACACACACATACACACACACAAACACACACCAAATCACCACACCACAACCACCATGAAAACCGTATCTTGTGCTTTAGATCAGACAGATATCACAACATTTAATCATCAGTAACTGACAACGAGTCAAATGTTGTCCATTTAGAATGTTTATGTTGGCAAGTTGAAACCGTCTACGGAGGCTAACAGCAGTCCATACGAGCTCTCTTCCGGTCGGGCATGACCAGCAACTACAAAAACAACTACGTTCTCATTTCTAGAGCATAATATATGAACATAACGCAGTGCCCTGAGTAACCTAGCCTTATCTTTAAACACTGTGTGTTTACCTCAGCCAAAGGGTGCCAGTCTTCCATAGTGCAGCTTTAAGGTACGGTCAGACGTAACTTTCTTTCAAAGTGCTTACATGTAGATATGCGTTGTTTTCTATGGAATCACGCGCTCCATGCGACATGCTTCGTTTCTTCTTGTGTGCAACAAAGTAGAAAGTGTGAGTAACAACCAATGTCAGACTTGACTTGGCCGATAAAAGAGAGGCTGTGCTCACCTCGCTTTTTGTTGCATGCTATTGTCTGTGATGCCGTCAAACAGTGACCCCTTGGTGTTGCTGTATTTTTTGTTTTGGTCTGATGTGTAGGTTGGAGTTTAGTAACTTATTATGCTGTGAATTTCTCCAGACCTCTCTTGGCAGAGCCTGAGGTGTGGCCAGCAGTAGCAACCCCTCCCCTATACCCACTGAAATCCAACCCACACATCAGACAAAATCAAAAACATTTAAACAAAGCGCAATACCAAGTGGGGCTCTTTTGCCTTAGACCACCTGCCATCAGAAGCGCAGCAGCCAGTCTGTTGTTATTCCACCAATTCTTTTCTTTGGTGACAAAAACAAGGCCTGTGCTTTAGCGCCGCCAATTTTAGCAGTGAATCTCTTAATTACATCAATTTTGCGCTGTCAGAACAGCATTGTGTTTGTAGGTGAAGTATACCTTGTTTAACAACCAGGACATGCCCAAGAGAAAGTTGTATGTATTGTAGTTGAAATCTTGAAATCCATGCACAAAAGCGATTATTTTTTCAGCGAATCTAAGTTTAAAGTTACAACAGGAGTAGTAGTGGTTCCCATAAGGCAGTGTTATGTTTCTACGTGATGAGGCTTTCATTTTGGGGAAAAAAAATCATTCGTTTACAGTGGCGACTTGATACTTGATAGTGGTCAGAAAATAGTTCTTGCAGCTTTAAAAAAAAAATAAAAACCCTGGCTCCAAAAAAACATGCCACATGAGTTTTAAAACCAAGAAGATGAGTGCATTGAAGCTGGATGAGGGTAATCCAAACGACTGATACCCTCAAGGCGGCAGCAGACTGAAAACGAAAGCTGCATATGTACTCTGCACCGGTAGCAGATGATCACGCGTTGGGAGACGACGTGGGGAGAGAATGCGACTAGCTGGGCCAGGACGCTGTGATGGCCGAAGCCAAAGCAGAGGTTCATTTGGGGTTTATGTTCCACCTGTAACGGGGCAACATCAGAACATCAACAGTGATATTTGTTTTACATGCTGCGAAAACAATCCAATCATAAAATCTTTAATAGGAATGATTAAAAATGGATTAGAGGGATGATCACGATTGGGAAACACGGTCTCTCCTGACAGTCCATTTTTGCTGTACTATCTGATGAAGGGGAAGATTTTGCTCTATGCCAATCGTGCAAATTGAACGGAGGAAGGGTGCCTCTGGAATAGACAGTATACATATTGTTTATTGTCTTTCAGTGAGCCCAATTATATTCACTTGTGATGATGTGGTTTGTTTTTTGTTTTTTACTTGACCACACTGTATAAAATGAAGGAATCTCTCAGCATTAAGTCCTGTCTCGAACTTTCTGATGGACATTTGAAGCTAAAACACTCCCATTCCTATTACTATCAAGTACAGACTCTACACGGAGAGAACAGAGCTAGACCAGCTGTTATGTGACAGTATCACAGAAAAGTCTTAAGGGCCCAGCTACAGTGATCTGTTGCCTCCGTCCATCTACGTCTGCCTTTAAGTTTTGACGGACAGAGAAGTTCGAAGAGGATGAACTTTTGGGACTTAAGGATACGTCGCCGCCGGTTAGCAAAGTTGTTTCTGCAAACGCACGATTACATTAGCTTGGTTCTAATTAAAAACAATGTAAAATGTAATTTAAAGTACCTTCTGCCTGTTTTTCTTTCTGTTTTGTGATGGATCAATATAGCTGCTCCCTGAGGCTTTTTTCGGTGAAACTATTCTTCATTAATCGGTTGATAAACTGTACTCAAGACCACATGGCCATCCATGATGCAAATAAACTCAAAGGAGGTGTTGCACCAAAACCAATACACCAACCCCAAATTAAATCATAATTGTGTGTATGCCAACAACAATTCCATAAAGGAGAAAACTGCAACTATCAATGGTTTCATCTTCAACGCATGGGTGGAAAATATATGCCGGAAAAAAAACAGAAAATGGTATTGCTTGTGTCAATAGCAGCCTACCCAAATATTTCTACAAATGTTGAATTCTGAATGAATTATTATTATTTTTTTTTTTTTTACTTCACTTGAATGAATTATTTTTAGTGCAGAAACCATTGCATTTGATATTTTCTTTAACAGAGGTATCAAGGAACTAAGTGGCTCACATTTTCATTAAAGGAGAGTAATCTTCCATTCCTGGTATAAGACCAACACCGTTCGGCTGAAAGCTGGTTTATACAACTTGACAAGGAACATAATCTATCATTTGTTCAGTTTTAGGCTTTCTCTTACTGCTCCATTTTCCCCACTAATTAACAGTCACAAATTCAGGTCAGTCACTCGCTCATGGATGGTAGGTGGATGGTGGGTTCCTGCTGCATTCTTAATGAATTTGTACCCCCGAGCAATGACAGCAGGCACTGCATTTTTGCGCCGTGGGACTGAACGTTGTCGCGTTTGTTTGGATTAAAAATCAAACGTCACGGGGTAGGGGCGTTAAAACCCCCACCTTTGATTAAAAGTAGAATCTGTAATGCTGTCAAACAGTGACCTCTAGGCAAAAGAGCCCCGCCAGGTATCGCGCTTTTGTTTACTTCTATTTGTTTTGGTCTGATGTGTGGGTTGGAGTTTAGTAACTTATGATACTGTGAATTTCTCCAGATCTCTCTTGGCAGAGCCTGAAAATATGATATGACAGTCTATGATTCCATGATTCAATGGTCCCAGAGAATTAATGGAAACAATAGTATTTGACCAAATACAATGTTCTTTTGGGGTTTATAAATTAACTACAGATTTTCAACATGCTTATCAAGAGGGACATTCAGCTGATACAGCACTGACACAGATGACAGATGCTGTCGTAGGTACATAACATAGATTTTGCCCATCACAATCTACTACTGAGCAAACAAGGAGGGACAGTTATGTATGCAGATGATACAACATTATACATGCCGGCAGCGTCAGCTAGTGATCTGACAGTGGCTCTGAATATGGAGCTACAGTCTGTTTTAATGTGGGTAACAAGTGATAAATTAGTTGTTAACCTATCAAAGACAAAAAGCATTGTATTTGGGGCAAACCACCTATTGAAACATAAGCCCCAGCTAAACTTGTCAGTGAAGGGAGTATCTATTAATTAGTTAGAGGAGACCAAACTTCTGGGTATTGTTATTAGACAGTAGTCAAGTCAGTTTATTTGCCATTTGGAATAGACACCACATTGGAATTGGGGTGCAAGAGCTCAAAAAGGAAAAAACAAACAAACACAACAAATCACATAGACAGCATACAAAGACAATATCAGCTATATTTGTTAAAAAAGACATTATCATGAGAGGAAACAGACGAATGCCCACACAAGGATAGGACAGACAATCACCTAAGCCAATTTTAAGCCAAAGTGCATATGCCTAGGTGACACATCTGAACATGATTTAAAATGTATAACAAATTAGAAAGGCACATTGCACAGTTGAAAGGAAAAAAACAAACATGTATAGATAAATAAGCAATCATTCATGTAACTCAATTAAAGTGCATATACATAGAAAATGCATCTAAACAGTTTAAAAAGAAGAGATTTACTGACAAACACCTGTCTAATATTAAAAAAATATATAGATAAAAAAAAAAGAAGAGAAGTGTATGTGCAGCCATATTTCTAACATTTGGAGTTTGAGTTGTTCAGGCTACACACTGCACTAGGGAAGAAACTCTCGCAAACTCGCAAAACGAGTGGTGGAGCATGTAATAGAGCGATAGTGTCCACCTGAGGGACGGGGAACAAAAAGTGATAGGGAGATGGGAATCTCAAAAATCAATAACCAACTCCTTTGTTTTGGATGCATTCAGAGTGAGGTCGTTGGCCTCACTCCACTTAACAAGATTATGTAACTCCGATCTGTAGTGTGATTCATCGTTTGAGTTTATAAACCCAATGACGGTGGTATCGTCAGCATACGTTACTCTCAGATTGTTGTGATAAAAGGCAGTACAGTCATGTGTACAAAGAGAAAACAGTAAGGGACTGAGAATACAGCCTTGTGGCGAGCCACTACTTAAAACAATTTCATCAGACCGATCCGGACTCTTTGAGGTCTTAAAGTTGAGAAGCTATGGATCCATTCTCAGACAGCACCACACAGTCCAAGCCACACTGCAGTTTGCGGCTCAAGTTAGAGCGAATTATTGTGTTAAAAGCAGAACAATAGTCAATAAAAAGGATTCTGACATAAGACTTTCCCTTATCCAAGTGTTCATAGACAGTGTTCAGGGCTGTATAAATCACATCCTGTACTGATCTGTGTCATTGTGACAGGTCATGGGTGACTTCTTAGGTACTGGGATTATGATAGATTCCTCAAAGCTTCTCGGTACAAGGCGGTGCTCCAGTGACATATTAAAAAGGACTGTAAGCACGGGGGCAAGCTGCTCAGAGCAAGATCTGGACACCCGGGGAGGAACGCCGTCCGGTACAGCAGCTATCCTTGCATTAGTCCTGGACAGAACCTTGCAGACCTTGTGCTGCAACACAATCATACCAGTCAGGTCACTGGAGTTGGGAGGGAATAAAAACAGGAGACTCTGTATTCATTGCATCGAATGTGGAGTAGAAATTGTTCAGTTCGTTTGGAAGCGAATTATCACAGACTGCAGTGGCGAGACCCCTGGATTTGCAAAATGCATGCCACTTTGGGTTGGCCAGAAATTGAAGACATTCTAGCTGTGTCTTTGCTCTCTTTTGTAAGAAATGTTTCATGGTCAAAAATCCCCCCAAATCCTGTATAACCTGCTCTCATATAGCTGTAATGAACTCGTACACCATCGTACACCCATCACGCTCCCAAAATCAAAAACGAATGAAATGGAGCATGCAGTAATGTATAGAGCAATGGCAACATGGAATAGTCTACCATCATATATCACACAGACAGTAAGTAGAACGGGCTTTAAAGGGGAATGCCACCCCTGATTTTATGAGGCCATAAAATATTAATGTTAGCTCTTACACCCAAATGAGGTTTAGAATTAAAACCTCATTTGGATGTAAGAGCTCACATACACCTTGTATGGCCTCAAAGTCTGAGCTCCATTCACTGTCTATGGAGCAGCAGGAGGTTCTCCCTCTGATTTCTAGCTCGAGGAGAGAGTGTTCACACATACTGACCCGGGAAAGAATGGATTTGGGTCTTTTAGGGTCTGAGTCTATCTGACAGCTCCTGGGGCCAAACGGCTCCAGGTCCAGTGTTTCCCAGGTCTTTGTGGGTCCGGTTCTGTTTTCCCAAAAATATATGGGTCCGATTCGATTATGGGTAGTACTTTTCCGGGTCTTTTTGGGTCTGGGGCACGACCAGGCATGACCTTTTGGACCCACGAACACCTCTAGTATCTACCTAACTGGCTATACTTGCTAGCATGCTAGCTGACACCTGGCTGACACTCAACAACATTGGAAATAAGTCTTTGTCAGATCACAATTTGACACAGCTTTTTTTTGATTGCAGGAGGGATTAGGAGCTTAAACATCTAACTGACACTTTTATTGATATTTGTTATCTCCCCCCGTCATGTCTCTTATCTGAGCTGTTCATAAATCCCTCTGGTGTTTTGCGCTCTGTTCCAATGGAATCATAATTATACAGATCAAATCATTAATTGGAGCGTCGTATTGAATATACGAACACACCTGTGGTAATAAAAATGTATATTTTATCCTTAACATTTGAAATTTGAATTTATTGTAAGGATAGCCCCTTGAGATGTAGCATCTCATTTCCGAGGGGGGTCCCATAGACACAAATACAAAATTATAGAACACACACAAACAAACAAAAACAGCGTGACATAACAAAGATCCACTACAAATACAGAGACACAGACAGTTCGCTCACCCTCTCCCAACCCCACACCCCGAGCCTTCAGCTGTTGTACAAGACTAAATTGGCTACAGCGACCCGGATAATAAGTCAGTTACATCAGCGTGAAGAGCAACTGAGGCAGATTGTAAGTACACACAAGTTAAAAGAATAAAGAGGTTGTTTTAAGATGAGAAAATAAAGAAGTCCTGAAACAGCGGACGATTAGAGGACAATTATTCCAGTCGGATGGAGTTTTGTATTGGAATGACCTGCGGCCATCTTCTTTAAAAGAATTCTGGGGGACAAAAAAAAAGGGATATTGCATATGTCTGAGTGGATATGAAGATCTACAACCATAAGCTGTTTCAAATAGGAAGGACAATTAAAGTAAACACATTTGAAGATGAAATGAACCCAGTGAAATTGCCTTCTAGATTAAGGCTGCAACCAATTAAGCAATCCATACATGATTGCAAAGGTGAGTTATGTATGGACACCTCAAAATAATTATATACAACATTAAGTCATCAACTGAGAAATAATTATTTTTCTGATGTGAAATGTATGTGACAACCATATGTTATTTTTTATAATAAAATCAGCGTGGGGCTTGAAGGAGAGTTCAGGGTCAATGCAAAGTCCAAGATATTTGAACGAATCAACTTTCTCAAGGAGTGACCCATCATTAAAAATAATATGTAAATCAGCTGAAACTGCAAAACTGTCAAGAGTTCTGGATTCGTAATATATCAGAGTTAGACGTTTAAATAACAGTGTCATCAACATAAAAATGAAACAGACAATTTGAGCATGTTTGAGGTAAGTTGTTAATAAGAATAGAAAAAAGAAGTGGTTCCAAGGTGGAACCTTGTGGAACACCCTTTTTCAACAATTAAATAGCCAGACTGAGAACCACGAAAGACAACACACTGGCGTCTATTATGAAGATAGGCATTAAACCAGAGGAGAGCATTTTGAGTTAAACCCATAGAACAAGGCTTATCAAGGAGGAGGTAATGATATGAATATGAATATGAAGTGAAATTCCATTCAATTCATAGTCGAATGGCATCTGAGGACAACTGACAGCCCTAGTCTGCTGTAGTCCTTGTCTATTACTGTCATGTAATAGTTTTTTATGTTTTGTGTGGACCACAGGAAGAGAAGTCGCTTCAAGGGTAGTAATAATCCCATAATAATCCCAATCCTAATAATCCCACTGAGAAAACCACAGTGCACCGATATTGTTTGTCGTTCAGCAAGTGGTATTTCTTTTTGTGTTGTTGTCTGCAACCAACAGCTGTGCAAATGGTAAAAGCCTCACCGCATATTGAGTTCCAGAGGTGGAAAGTATCATTTTTTTTTTCACAGTAACACAATTTTTTTACTTTTAAATAAAGCCTACATGTTTTTACTTCTACTCTAGTCAGTTTTGAGCTCCTTACTTTTACTTGAATGAGTTTTATTTTTGGTTGTAATGAGTAATGAGAAGTACAATTCAAAGTAAAACACAGTCATTCTGAACTTTTCCATGAAACTAGTTTTGCTGACGTGATTAAAAGGGAACATCAAACTTTGAATTTACGTACAGCTCGATGACTCATGCACAGCCCAATCTCGATGATTTTTATTTGAAAGTAACTAAATACATAAGAACCTTTTTTGGAGTGCTACTTTTTTTTAAACATTTTTTTTTTTTCTTTACATGTACTTGAGTCTCTTTCTAGACCTATCCGTACCACTTAAAGCCAAATTGAACTGTTGGAAGTTCTACTTGGGTCATGTATTCAGTACTCTTTTCACACCTCTGGTAAGTTCCAAGACACTTTCTTTCACCAGTGTACAGGGGAGGGAGGTGTTGGACCAAGGTGGATCTGCCTCTCTAGACACAGCGGCCATTTGCCCTTGCGTGTCACATTATGTGTGCAATCACGTCAAGGATAATTGGAAGTGTGGGAGGGAATACAGAGCGGGGATATATTGAGGACGAAAATGATGTGGAAAAGAAAACAGTGAAAGCCAAGTGCAATAACCTCCCTTCCGCAGACTTTCAGGTGAACGAACACGATGATATATTCCAACAATATGCTGTGCAGTGTAATCCCTATGGACTGATATAACTAGCCTTTTGTTTGCAACGGTGAGTGTACTGTGAGTGCATTCTTAATTGGCGAACATGACTTGTTAGCATATATTAAGCAGCGCGATTGTACAAGAGAGTGTTAAAAACCAGATGCATTCAAAACAAACCCAAGGCATCGAATTCATGTTATTTTCCCGGGCCACAAATATAACTACCTTTCGGATTTCAACGCTATCAAGAGTTTATGTTGATACCAAAGGATGGATTTAAGCAAGAAAATTAAGTACTACATATTCTCACCCTACAGGACCCAGTGAAGGCAGCTTGGCAACGGTAGGGAACTTTGTTTCTGCTCATATACGGATGTTATGCGTGTACGTACATTCATACCTCTGCAACTCCATGGTAGTTTGGGTGAGAGCATTCCTCTGCATCTTATAGAGTAGACTATGCGAGAAAGATTTTGCACTTAGTCAAACTAAACATTTTACAAGGACTTGAGTGGTAAGGTCATCTCACACATGTACATGGACCCACGCAGACAGGGGCAGAGCCGACAGGGGCACAGCAGACAAGAGCAGAGCGGACAAGAGCAGAGCAGACGGGGGCACGGCAGACAGGGCGTGGCAGACAGAGGCGTGGCAGACAGGGTGTGGCAGAGAGGGACATAGCAGACAGGGGCGTGGCAGACAAGAGCAGAGCAGACAAAAGCAGAGCAGACGGGTACAGCAGACAGGGAATAGCAGACAGGGGCATAGCAGACAAGAGCAGAGCAGACAGGGGTATGGCAGTGGGGTAAATAGTTGAACTGACTATCCAGGGTCCCAAGCTGTGGGAGGCCCCTCAGAGGGTCTGAAAACAAATGTTTGTTTTTGATGCTAAATTGTATATCTCTGAATAAAAATAAGCAAGTCAAACAGTGACCTCTAGGCAAAAGAGCCCCACTTGGCACTGCACTTTGTGTATTTTTTATTTTTTTTTTTATTGATGTACATATGATTGACTAGCTTTAGTGTGAAAAATGTATCCAAGCACTTAGTTTAATCATAAGTGCAATTAAAACTATGGAATGTTTCATAATGTTCCATACTAAAAACCCACCTATTCAAACAGTACCTCACGTAACTTCTTGATACTTCACCAAAAAAAAAAAAGTATATATATTAACCCTTTCTTCCCCTCACAGGTTTGTACTTAGCTATGCACTTGGAGTTATGCACTGGATTATGGCACTATGATGCGGGTAATACCACCGTTTATAAACTCTAGTGCGCACACACTTGTAA